>BGPR01013930.1:0-21395 GCA_013235015.1 Araneus ventricosus | reverse complement strand
TTCTTTTTTCTAATTAAACCGAATGAATACTTACCAAAAATGTTGTGCGGTCTGTTGTTTTATGAGTATCCTTGTATACCTAAAGATTTGTATTATTTTTAGGATATTTTGGATGTACAGATCATTCGGATGTAGTATATTCACTTTGGCTTTGACCCAAAGTGATCACTACAAGCGGCGTTTACTGCATCTAAATTTGAAAATGCTGATCGACTTCTCATCATTTATCTTTCATATTTCTTTGTAACATTTTTCCGTTTAATCTCCAATTCAATGCGCTGCACAAAGAAATTTCCATTTCATTGCATTTTAATGAGTTTTCTTGCATTCTAGATATGTTAAGAAAAGATGCATGGAATACGAACAGGATCGGTCCAGGAAAAAGAAATGGCAAGTGTTCGACGCCAAGTGCTACAAATGGGTTTTCAGCAAAAACACAGTTCTTCGAGAGAAAGGGGACGTTTTCGATTATATGATTCGAAGAGTTTATGAGGATAATCCATACGAGCGGATGCAAACCCAGACGCCCAATAAATTATTTGGTTTATTTTCTTTTAATTGAAAAGACATGAAATAAATGAATTTCCGACAAGAACTGCAATAAAATGTCATCTTTAATATGAATGTATCTAATGATTCGTGCTTATAAAAGAATGAATTGGAACGGAACAAATATTAATCGCATAATTTTACAATTTCTGCCAGTTTTATACTTCACATGAAATAGCATGAAAAGATTTTTCTTCGATTGCAGAGGTAGAAGGAGAAGAATTGGACACAGTTATGGAATTTACGAATGGCCTCCAACGAGTGCATTTTGAGTTACCACCATATTTGTGAAACATTACAGAAAAAGATTCGAATGCTGAATTGTCCCCAAATTATTTATTACATTGTTGTACTACTTGTGAAATCGGTTTTGTAGCAAACCGCTCTCTTTTAAGTCCAGTCTAAACTGCGTCCAGTTACGATTTAGTATCACAAAAAATGACAAAATAAGGGAGATCGCACAAGAAAATACCAAAGACATCTCAGCTTTCGGCAGCGGAGGCCAAAAGGTGATAATTCAAGACATTTGAATTAGTTAGGAATGGTGAATTTCATTAAAAATATAAATTTTGAGTGTATAGTACTCTGTACATTGGGATCATTCCAAAAGCTACATATTAAACTGTATCTGTTTTACTAGATTACTCAATATATGTGACGCGAAATATGAAGTTGAATGTCTTATATCTCTTTTGTTTTTGTATACATATTTATGCATCTGTAATTTTTATCAGCTTACTGTTCTATAAAAATAAAGTGCGTTGTTCACCTTTAAAGCTACAAAATAATTCTTTATTGCGCTTTATGTTCTTCTTTTAAACTACCTAGTACTTCTAGAATGTTTTTTCATGATATGGTACTCTCCAAAAATAGCTTTTTATGAAATATAAAAATCTCATTGTCAAATATATCATATTAGAAAACATTTTTAAAGAGTGCATTAATATACCAATGTTTAATCTAGTTTTCATCATAAGTTTAGATAAATAAGATCATTGGAACTTAATATAAAACTATTAGGGTCAGTTGGGGTAATTGGGGACGAATTTTGCAGACTCTGTCGTTTTTTCTCTGTTTAAAAGAAGAGTATGTGATGGGGAAGATGTCTATATTTTTTGTGAGTGCATAAACATATTAAGCAGGGTTCATTAAACAATTTCTCCTTTCAAAAATAATTTATTAATTAATCAACCCCACTTTTAGGAGCGTTCTTACTTTACCCCGAATTACCCCAGAGACTACGGAGTAATTGGAAACACGTAATTCGGCATCTGGCCACAGTAACGAATTGATCTGAAGAGAATATATTTGAAATGAGTAGAAACTACTGTATATTGCCAAAAAATGCATTTCAATGCGATTTTCCAGTTATAACAAAATACTGTTTTTTGAATGTTTTTCAGCAAAAATATCTTCTATTTCATGGAATATCGTTTAAAAAACCATTATAATTATTTAATAACTTGCATATAGTGTAATTTACAATCATTTTTACTCAAATTTTATCGGGATAAGTTAGGAAATGAATCTTTATAGAAACTGAAATAACTGAATATTATGACACACTAGAAGGAAATAGGCAAGACTTAAAAATCTCTCATAAAAATTAATAGAAACAAATAGTTCAATTTAGAAGTAGAAAGTAGAATTTCCATTTGAAATATAATGTTCCATTCACTATTCTACTAATTTTTCTTTGACATTCACAAAACCTGAAAACCAAATAATTCTTTCCTACAATCTGCTTCAATGATAGAATCTGGGAGTATAGTTTTTAACTGACTTTCGGAAATAGCAAATACCACCGAAACAAATTTTATTTAGCCAAATTGTTGGTTCTCAAACCTGTCATATCATATTCACTACCGTCAAGTTCTTGAATCCTACAGACGTATGAATAATGTGCCTTCATTCTGGCACTTCCAACGTTATTGATAAAAACAAACAGAATTTTTGAAAAATCCACCATGGTCGATTCAAAATAAATTGCTTCCTCCATCTCCGCAGCCTCCATTTCTTGTTGAAAAGAGCCAAAATCCTCAACTTCAGATTCCTCCATCTGTACCACGTTTTCTTCTTTCTCGTCAACAGTTTCTTTTTTCCCCTTTATACTTGAAGTCAAGTGAGTTGATATCATTAGAAACGACCAACTTTAGTACGTAGAAAGTAATATTTATATAGATAACATGATAACTGTTTAAAAATGCGAGTTGTTAATTTGACATAAAACAGTGAACTTTACTGACGGGACAGAACGTAGCCCCGTTTCTAGATTTAAGATTGCTTCCTATCAAATAATAAATTATTCCAAATACATAAAAAGTATAGGTTTTTGTAGACATTAGAATCCTGTTCCCAATTACCCCGCAGTCAAAATTGTCAGGGGTAATTAAGAACACTAACCTGATCCTGAAGATGAAATCCAAAAACGAAAATTGAAGTTTCCTCATGATCGTTATATCCTACAGAACTAAGAAATATATAAATTAGTAGCATAATTTGCATATAACTGACTTGGAGAACGAAAAATGAATCTTAACAAATTTTGATTTCGCTTTTCTGAACACGGTTGCAATTGAGGGTGATAAACGTTACCAAATAACGTTAGAAAAGGAAGCAAAGTGTTTCTCTTTTTCCTCTAGAGTGTCTTAACCAAAGCACTTGCTTTTCAGCTCTCTAAGGCTTCACCAGTGCTCTCTGTAGTCATTGTTCCCAATTTCCCCGCCTGACCCTAATCAAGTTACCTATTTTAATATGAAATGTTGGCTTCTCGATTGACAATCATAATACTTCGTCTAAGACTAAGCAAACATTTATTAGAACATTAAAACACAACTATTACACTTCGTATCTGCGTACATCGTTCAACCGTACTCGTACTCGTCTCGTCTCTTTCATTTCTTTTAACTCAAATTCGAAGTAGCTCAACATCAGACTGTTACCACTTAACTGGTATCATACACTGTTATAACATTAAATAAGTTGAACTCATGCTTTTGTCAGGCATAAATATTAAACATGCTTACAGATATCAAATCCCTTTTTTCTACAAATTTTACGATATGCTCCTGCAGTTAATATTTACAAAGTATTAAAAATATCTACATAAAAATATTCATATTCATTTTTCCTAATTCTCAACGACAATTAAAAATTCATTTAATTTAATAATGTTCACGAGGTTCTTAAACCTTAAAACTGAATGCCTTAGCTGTACAAGCCTTGTGAACGTTAACGAACAGTTATTTGCGATAGTACTTTATTGTTCAGTGTATTTAGTGCTCACTCCTTCTAAGTTTGCTTTGTTATTGCTCGTCTCTGATCAGGCTTTCACCTGGAGTACAAGAATGAGAAGTGAACTAATTAATTTCAATTTCTCGATTTTGTGGCGGGATTGGATATCATTCCCTTTCCCAAAGTGGTACTTTCTGCATGGGCGCACTGCAAAACAGCCTATTTTGTAGATAGAACAAAAGGACAGTCTCTGCTTGTCACTCTACGTTGTTTCTTGTGATCACCTTAGCATCAGAAAGGTATAGTATCATAAAATTTTTATGAGAGTGTTCACTATGTGCAATATCGTACAGTGTAGAAATATCGTAATAGTATTGTAAAGAACCACGCAGTTTTCTTTTGTAGTTCACACTGTTTTTATATCTATATGATTCATTTCACCACTGCATCTGTGTTTGGTTATTTAGTGAATTATAATATATTTCAATTTTTGATGAATGATTAGGAATTTTCTTTCTTATGATATTGGTTATGGCTTAATTTCTTTACAGTGTTGTTTTCAGTGCCTCACGCTTTCAAGACTTTGTTCTGGCGTCCATATTTTTTACAATACAAATAAAAGCGCGAGTAAAAATTTATTAATAAATTTTCAGTCTTTCATAATTCTCAGATTTTACTATAAATATTATGGAATTTTGAAATTAAATTTTTATTTTCAAATTCATTAGCGCATGGCGCCATTCATATGTAATCGAATTTTAATTGATTAACTGGAAATTAAGTTCTTATATTTGAAAAAATTAAAATATAGAACTGTTGTCAGGAATACTCAACTGTATAAAATTTCATAACTATAGTACATCTTTACAAACATGAAAGATGTAATATGTTAAATAAAAGAATGTGAAAACATTGCTATTTTTTAGCATTACTTCTTCTCTAAATGAAAGATGATGATAATATAATTAAGGAGTAGTCAGAATTTTACTTCTTAAGTCGAAAACAGGCCGTGTTTGTAAAACATCAACCAATTAAATTGAATCCATTAAGATTTTCTAAATAATTCAGTTTATTAACCCCTTAACAGAGTTTCATTTTCTTTGCTATCTAAAAAGATGACCCTTTCTGTTTTGGAATGTCGTTTTCATTCATCCAAGAAGCCACAGAATTCTTGAGATGTTTATGGATTCTATGTAATTTTTGTTCAGATTATAAAGCAAACTAATGATAAAATTCTAATTTATAAGACTAAAAATGCGATAATTCAATGCACGTACAACATACGGGCACGACGGCTAAGGGGTTAAAACTAAATACTCTACATTAATCTTTTCCAGTTCATCAGAAAGCAATAGTTTCACGGTTCCACATTTGTAGAAAGATAGTTAAAAATGAGCTTATATATTTTACTTAACATGAAGTATTTGACTGGAGTAATAGACATTCTTCATGTTTAGACAGCTTGACTTATTCTGTCTCTGAAAATTTCAGAAAGGTTAGTTTCACTAGAATTCTCAAAACTCTTTAAGCTAATATATAATGTTATAAGTGAACTTCTAAACTAAATCGTTGAAAAAGGATCGTGATTATATTCAAATTTGTTATGTGTTCATTGATAAATGTAAAAGAAGTTTCAGAAGTAAGTTCAAAAGGCTTTTTACCCTTCTTTTCATTACAGCGCTATCAATTGTTTTCAAAATTTCCAAAGGAATTTATCTCGTAAATAAATGTAAGTAATGCTTTCATTCGCAACGTTACTTGGGATAAATATGGCTTGCTTAGTAGGGTAGAGTTCGTCTGGCAGGTTCGATCCAGCGGCTCTATGTTCCGTTTTTACATTTACAGAATAGTTTGGAATTTTATTAATAGATGGCGCCATGAGTTAACACAGTACGATTCTTTTTTTTGCATGGATTTGGACTCGGGGGGGGGGGGAGATTCTTCCTCTGAGGATTTGGATTTTTGTTTTTTATAAATAACATATCCAATATTTCTTTCAGCAATAAATGTGTGTTTTAATTTTCGAAATCCTAATCTGAAAATTCACCTTTCCGTTCGCATTCCGTTTGAAGCGGAAAGACTTAACTCGTTCTCTATTACCCCACAGAAAATGGGCAATAATTAAAAAGGGAAATGATGCATTTAGGAATGCACAGCACACAGTATTCGGCGCGATTTAAAATGTGCTTGGCGGTGAACATCTGTGAATAGAAACAAAAGAACGCTTGCCGTAATAGCGCTTAAATAGTGAAGAAACTTGTAATAGGCGACTTGGAAAAGTCAAACTCATATCCAGTATCTTCCCACGTATTCGGATTTCCATTTTCGAGGATAAACGAGGCCTACATTACAGCTCTTGGAAGACCTTTCGAACATTTTCTTTGGCCTCTTTTAAGTTTCATCCTTTCACTTCTGCTGTTTTCTGTGCACATGCACAAGTCATTTACAGAAATGCAGTTCCACATGTTTTCGAAACGCCTGAGTGCATCCTACTGCTTCTGAACATTTGTTCCCTTGGTACTGAAACACGCTGTATCTGCTACGCCACGAAACAGAAGAAATAAATAAGCTAACTTGATAGCTTTCTCGTATATCTATCTACCTGTACTAAGAAAGAATTCAGAGATGACGTAGAAAGGTATGTGGCGCCCTCTCTTGAGACATATGATAAACAAAACTTGCTTACTGTAATTTTTGTTTGGTTGTACAGAACTTCGGGAACCCAAAATTTCGAATAATACAAACATCATTCTAAAAAATTTTCTGAAAACTTTTTAGTAAAAAATGAAGAAAAAATAACAATCACGCATCAGAAACAAATCTAACACTTATTTCTAACTTTAAAAAAAATGAATTGGTATTTAAAAATGAATACAGCGCGTTAATTAGCAGAAAAAAAAATCGGTTCTCTTCTTTCGACGTAAAACACTAAACCTGCTCGAGTACCTTTGAGTGCCCATAGTCAAAATTCTACGGCATCTGTTAGATCAAGAATATTTTAATTTTCCGGATAATCCGAATTTCCCGGAATCTGAACAGAGGTCAGCTCAATTAGTTCGGATTCCCGAGGTTCTACTGTATATGTGAATGTGTCAGAGGCGGCTCGTTACCAAGAACCAGTATTTCCAACAACATTCGTACTCACGTGAGAAACGTAAAGTCATTTGCACCAATTCAGATTGAATTTGAAATCCCTCGCACATTTTCCAATTATTGTCCATAATGTTAATAACAATCCTTTTTCCATTTTAAATAATGCCCTACTTTTTTATTTTATATTTTCTTCGGGACTATAATTCTATTTCTTATATTATACCTTTAATTAAGGGTTTTTTTTAAAAAAAATTGTCTCTTAAACTTTGTCTGAATTTTTTATTATCATTTTCTGCATATCATTTTCGAAATCATTCTCCTTCGTTATTGTTATTTAAGTAATTATAACTTAAATTTTATTAAAGTTATCGAATTTATACTATATTTAGAACGTTTTTATTTAAAATATTCATCTAACCACTTCACTGATTTGCCCTCGTGTCGTACGTGCGTCGAATTATCCGAATTTTAAAATTATGAACAGAAAAAAAGTCATTCAAGGACATTTTAATTCGATATAAATTACTTTGAATCTATAAACATTTAAACTTCCCTTTAGGTCAGTTGGTTTAAAATGGCAAGGCATTCCCAAAAACCATGTGAATAACTAATTGCAGTTGCTGTTTGTCTGCTGTTACTCGCCTTTAGTCCATTGCAATTAGACCGAAAAATGGCAAATAGGGGAAAACATTTATATAGTTTTGAAACTTTGGTCAAATACTTCTTTGACCTCAAGAATATCAGAACCGAAAAGTTTCCACCTCTCCGGGGGGAGCTTCCGCCCCTAGGGGGAGAAAACTGAAGTGATGTGGACTGTTAGGTCAGTTTTTTCTAGATTTCTTGAACCCTACACCTTCAATGTTAGAAATGGTGTAGATGAAAGTCGTAGAGAATGAAATTCTGCGTCGAATGAGTACCAACACTATATATTTTGCTGAAGTAGTACGATTACAAACTCTTATCAAAGTTACAATGATTTTTCAATTTTCAAAAACAAAATCATTATTCTTACAAAAGACGACGTACAAAATCAAATATTCTATCTAAATAAAGTTTGTATGTATAAATATTCACTTTTGTAAGCACATGCATATGTCAGAGCACCAATACCAGAGCGCTAGTGTGGTGTGGAAGTTAGGAGAAAGAGTACAACTAGTCCATTGCAATGAGACCGAAAAACGACAATTAGGAGAAAATTTTATAAAGTTTTGAATCAAATACTCTTCTGACATCAAGGAAACGGAAACCGTAAAGTTTCCATCCCAGTTTGGGGGAACTCCCCCCCCAACCCCCCTCTAACTTTCAAAACCATCAAAGCACAAAATGAATTTGTTAAAATATTTTAAGAATATTTTACAGCAATACTTTTCAATATTTTAATTAATGCATTTACACACGTGAGCTTTGCGAAAATATTAAATATATTTATGTCTGCACGTCATCGTCACTGTATAATTAACTCAATATTTGTCATTGCCTCCTTTTTTGGAACGCTTGTGTTTTTATTTATTTCCTCCTACGCAGTGGAGCTTTTAGCTTTGATTGTTACAGATACAGGGCGGCCCAGCGGGTAATGTTTGAAACGAATCCGAATTTCAAAATAAATAAGAGCGATGAAAGATTTTAATGATATATATTTAAATTGCATAGTAGGCAATTATTGATAAAGGGGTTCGAAGGGACCGCCTTCTTTAACAAGGAGAGCAGTGAGGCGGTTCTGTAATCCATCACTCGTGAGCAGACGCCGCAGACAATCGTGTGGACTGCAGTCCTTTTGTCCGGCCAGTTCTTGTTGGGAAACTCCTCCTGCCACGCCCGTTGCACTGCCTTAACATTTTCATGGCATTTAGAGCACAATAAACACTCGAATATCTGTTGAATATTTATTCGTTTTCGCTTGTGACAATCACAACACACTTAAACTCACCGCTCGGTAACGAAACACACACCTACACAATTGCCCGCTCTAATGATCATGTGCGCCAAGTTTGGTCTCATTAGCTCGCAAATAGCGCCATCTATTAGATTGTTTTTCAAACATTACCCTCTGGGCCACCTTGTAAATGCTGAACCTGACTGCTATAAAAATTATAAACTCAATTAAAATGATTTTTCTAATTAAAAATAAAATTAATTCTAATTAAAAATTAATTAAATCCAAATAAAAAAATTCAAAATAGTGTCATCCTTTATAGTCAATTCGTGTTATCAATTAATGAAATTATTATTAATTAAGTGAAAAATAGAGTTTTGGCATTTAATGGGTTAAACGTAAATTTTTAAAAAGAATAGAAAAACCCCCAGATGAATTAAGTCTAAAACATTATCATCCTTTCGAACAAGAGGTTCGAATCTCCATTGATTTTTTTTGGAAAAGAACCGGGTTTTTTTTATTGTGCACTGCAATATTTCGGATATAATAAATAATTTCCATATTTGTAAGCAGTATTTCGATAAATAACTTTGGAATCTCGAAGCATAAGTTTTCTTTCTTGAATGCGTATGTTTTCTTTCTTATCCTTTACAAATTTCCCCACCCTACAACCGATTTCGATACCGTAAAGATCGCTACTTATGATCGAGATAAAATGGTTGCTTGGAACATAAAGTCGACAAATCCAGAAATGTTTGATTTTTTAAAGATTTTAGATTCTAGTAGTTCAAGGTAAATTTATTCAATTATTGAAAATCTTTTTAGTTGAAAGCATTGAGAAAGTTCGGTAATTGATTTTATGTTATCTTTGTTTTAAGGTATGTGACTACCTTCGGAGCACTTTTTTTCAAATTTTTAATTAAAATGAGTGTTTTTTCATGTTTTTAATTAAAATGAGTTATAAAACTAAGAATTCCAATGCAATTTCATTGGAAATTTCATTGACTTTCAAAATATAGGCAATTTTTAGCAAAATTTTAGTGAAAATTTGCACTTACGCCAAACCTCCTATAATAAGTTCTATTGAATATATTTCATCAATATTTGCACAGTATATAGCTAACATGCTTATCTGTGTTATAAACTAGGATATTTTTAATACCTCGAAAGGTGTTGGAGATATTCCAAATTTTGTGAACAAACTCGAATTTTTAAAAAAAAATCATCGATTTTTCTCACTAAAAAGTCATTAAAATAAATAAATATAAGCAGAGAGCTTAGATTCTAGTTCATAACATAGCTAGAAACAAATAAAAAATTTTGGCCAAATTTCATTTTAATATCTTAAAAACATTTTCCAAAATGATGTTTGCCGCGTAGAAAAATATAGAAAATTTCTCAGAAAACGCTTTTAAAGATTTTCATAGAGTACAAAAAATTTTGTACCCATCTTAGAACCTTAAAACTCGTCATATTTACAAGTCAAACCTTCTTTTACTTGATTTTAAAGGACTTTTGTGTTCTTTCAGCTTTTTAGATTTTTTCTGAATAATTTTGTGTAGTAGATAGTTAGTGGCGTCTCGATATCTGAATTAGCTTTTCGCCAATTTTCAAATAATTTTTAAGCATCTATGAATAAATTTACATTTAAAAACACTTGAGAACAGGTAATTGTTCGAAATAAATGGAATTAAATTATAAAACTACAAATTTAGCACCATAAAAAATTTACTACTCTATTATAATTACTGTTGTGTTGTATTTTTTAAAAAAAATCGTCGCCAAAAACCAATAAAACAATAAAAATAAGAAATGGATGCTTAAATTTATATTTTTAGACAATATATTGCTTGAGAATTTAAATATAGTTGTTCAAACTAATTGTTTGTATTTTTAAGGCTCTTTCAATTGCCATTTCCGGTATCAGAATTGACAGTTCCGGTTATTATTTATGCCATAACTTTATTTGTAATTATAGTAAAAACAAAAATAAAGCATTTTTATATACCTAAATGTACGGCCTATAAAATGAACAAATAAAACAAATTTCGAAAATTTTCCGCAAAACGAGGAATTTAGGGTAGTCACATACCTTAAATATACATCACCTTCTTCTTCTTTTTTTAACTTTGTGTATTTACTGTAATGTTATCTGAAATCACCAATTTATAATTCAAAGCAGTCATTTTCAGAATATATTTTTACTTATTTTTAAAAATATTAATTCTTCGCACACAGTGAGGTGTTCGACTCGTGCATCGAATAAAGGAACTCTTCGTATTTAAATAAGTATTTAAGTCAAAGTGGCAATTAATTTAAAAGACAGAAATCTCTTGGGCTCTCTTAAGTGTCTTAGGTGGCCTTTACTTTCTTATGTGGATTGAAATAAAGAGAAATGTCTCAAATAGGATGTATCATCTAATGAGGAGGTTAAATAAATTCATAGGTCAATGGGATAAATGTTTATGAATTATTTTTTGAAAAATGCTTTAAGTATAAGTTTCTTTTTTGTAATTGTCTCCAAAATTCATGAACAATATTCGTTTTAAACGCATACATTAACTCTGTTGAGCACGGTGCATTTAACTAAACACAGACTTCAGAAGCACGAATCGTTTTTTTCTCCTCTGAGAGTTTAAAGTCGGGTCACAGAGAAACTATATTCCTTGACTTAACATTCGGTTCCTCTACAGAAAAATATCCTAATTTTGAATTTTAGAATCCCAGCAGGGGGTGATCCTTGACAACGTCCATCTGTCGGATTCTTTTCTTATTTTTTGATTCTATTATTGCCTTGACTTTATCCTCTGATGGTTTTTCATTTTATTCGTTATTTTTTGTATTATCGTCATTGTATTCTTGGAAGCTGCTGCTTTTGCGCTCATCACATGTTTTTTGTTCTGTTTGCTTTGCTTTTTGTCCGAAGCTGTTTTAGCATTAATTTCATTGTGTATTTGTGTGAGAGTTTAGTTACGTCCCATTTGGAAACAACACGAGGGCTATTTTGTGACGGACCTCGTCATTGTGAACTGTGGCCAGATGACAAGGATGGCGCCTGAGCCGGCACCCCCTCCCCGTGTTCAAAATTCCGCGCCACAACAGCGGGAGGACATTTGTCTCCGACGGATTTAACGTGCATCAGGCCCGCCGCTTGCACGGCGATTCTTCGATGGAATCGGATCTCGAGTCTTCCGGATCCGAGAACTTACCCGTCACCCACGGGAATGAGAAGGCCTGCTCACTGGTGGAACGACTCATCCCCAGTGGGCGGAGGGTTACCGATGTTTAACATACCACTTTCTTGAAAATTTTCGTTGAGTATTTCTCAGAAATATTGAATGGCCACATAAAAACATTGATTCAAAAATTATTTATTACTTCTTTATGTATTTCAGTTAGTTAAAATATAATGGAGTTTTTCTGCACTTTCTTCATTTTCTATTTTTTTCCTTCGTAACTTCTACAATACCAGACATTTTTTTCTTACAATAATACCCTGACTGATTTTTAGAATTTATCGTCTTTTTAAATGAAAACTTTTACTTCTCAAATGTGTTATTTTATAAGAAAAGATAATTTGTAGAATATTATCAAAATGCAAATTGAAAATCAAAACTCACTATAAACAAGGATAAAAACTAAATTTGTAATCAAGATAATAATTCAAACTTTCGACATTATTTGTGCAATATGAGTATCGATGAAATAATAAATTACTTTTGATGTATTTTTATCATGATGTTTTTAAAATAGCAAATCTGTGAACTTAAATTGTGTAAAGGACTAACAAATTTAACTTTTAAGTTAATAAATATGAGTTAGAAATTTATAAGATACATATCGAAATAAAGATTAATACAACAATTTATTACAATATTTCCCCGACTGATTTTTAAAATTTATCGTTGTTTTAAAAGAAAACTTTTACTTTTCAAATGTGTTATTTCTTAAAAAAAGTTAATTGGTAGAATATTATCAAAACGCAAATAGAAAATAAAAACTCACTATAAACAAGGATAAAAACTAAATTTGTAATCAAATAAGATATGAATTCAAACTTCCGACATTATTTATGCAATATGAGTATCACTGAAATGTTAAACTACTTTTAATGTATTTTTAAAAGAATTTTTTAAAAATAGCAAATCTGAGAACTAAAAATTGTATAAAGGAATGACAAAGTTAACTTTGAAGTTAATACATATGAATGAGTTAGAAATTAATTAGATACAAATTGAAAAAAGATACAAAATGTTTTATAAACAATTTTATTTATTTTTATGAAGTAAATAACAACAGCAAACATAATACAGTTATTCAGAATATGTATGCACAAAATATAAACCTATCCAAAATACAAATATAATTTCAAATATGTTTTTTCACATTGTAACACCACAACGACTAGGTCCTGGTATTTTTCAAGCTGTACAGTTAATAATTTCACTAGCCTTTAAGATTGAACATACATTATATTTTGACAGAGTAACTCAATTAGTTAAAATAGAATTTTGTTTTTCACTAGCTTCCCCTTCGTCATTTCTGTATTACCAGGCATTTTCCCCCCTTTCAATTTATTAGATTTCTTACTATATTTCCCTTTGTCAGATAAAGAATTCTTAGAAAATATTTCTAGTTTTCTTTCATTCTTTGAACATACAGTTACATTAGGTATTTTTTTTCAGTTTATCATTTTTCACCTTACAATAATTATTTAATAAACTATTTGTTGCTGACCTTAGAATTATAATGATTAAATGCAATATATCATGCCCATTCACACAAACATCAAAAGAAAGGAAAATATCTTTTGTCACTAAAATATTTTCTACAATATTAACAAATGAGGAACGCTGATTCAAAACTTTAATAAATTTATCGTCATACTTTTCACTAATTAGCTTTTATACTACGATTTATGTGTATGAATAACAAACAACTTTTACTACTATTTTTCTTGGGCATAATAAGCCTCCCCTATTTTTTACATCTATCAGTTTATAATTATCATGAGAAATAGATTCTTTATCTGTTATCAATTTTTGGCAACAATATAAGCACTTAGTTTTCTTTAAAGCAGCATGAGAACAGTAGCCGGGTAAATATGTTACAATGGGTAGGGTATCGGATATTTTTTCAATGTCTGATTCCTCAAACATTATATCACAGAAAACTGAATCTATAGGTTGTTTTTCCTCATCATTTCTTTCACTGCCTTTTCATTTCTTTCATTTTTTCTTGCGAGAAGAAAGTTTTAGTTCGTAGCATAATCGTAACTTGCTTTCAGTCTCGTATATTTGTCTCACAGAAATGCGATACTGGTCTCCAGCCATGCTTATATGCTGCCCAAATCTAGATTCAAGTTTATCGGTTCAAATTTTATCCAAGAGAATATATTCCTTTTTCAATAACTTAGTGCAATGATTAATTATTTCAATAAAAGCTTGTGTAGTGTGGCTTAAAGCAAGAAAGGTCTCCTTGGAAAGTCTTCCATTATTTGAATCCAGACTTTTTCCATTTATTTACCCAAGAAACTAGCTGTTTCAAAAAAGCCAATCCTTTATCAGATGTATTAACTCAGCATAAAAAATATACTAACTTCAGGGTTGGCAAGGTCGTTCGCTCACCGAGTTAACATGCAGACTGAGAAACTGGCTCTCTGCTTGCTGCAGTCGCCCACTGGAGATGACTCATACAGTGGAAAGCGGTTAAGCAAGCCGGCCTTCCCATTCCCGTGGGCCACGGGAGAGCAGGAGGCCAATACGGCCCTTACTTCTATGAGAAAGTGGGTACTTAAAATTATGCACCAGACATGAAAAGTTAATTCTTAAACTCTTTCCAAACGATTAAAATCCTTTCTACAGTGGAATCTAGCTAATTCGACCGTTTTTAATTCGAATTTTTCTTTGACATCTTGAATTTCCTATTAACCTAATGTTAAAAAATCATCTTTAATCCGAATTTATTTTGGATTATTCGGAGCCAAAACTAAACATTTTAAACTGATCGCGAAGAAAACTGACTGTTTTTTGTCAATTACATGCGTCCATAATTTCGGTTCTCAGTAGTCATAACTGAATAATTTTAAATTCATTCGAAGACTTTACTCCTTTAGACCTTCATTCACTCGAAGGTTTTACTACTGTTCAACTGTATTCAATTAAGAAAGCAATAAAATTAAATCTGTTCTGTCGTTTTTAGTTTAAAAATTGTTTTCCCTTCCCCTTAATTCATTTTGAGACCCAGTTTTTCTTAATCCGGAATTTTAGATAAATCGAATTTTATTTTGGTTTCCAATTTCCAATGTACTCTGTTCTACATTTTATAGTTGCTCCAAAAATATACACCAAACTTAAAACAGTTAATTTTTAAATTTCTTCCATTAGAATGAAAATCATTTCTTTAGTATTTTGTCTGATAGAAATAAGTAATCTGATGAATACGTTAAATCCTGAGACTGATTATGAATTGAATTTTCTCCACTTTCTTAAAATAACTTAGAATCCAGAATTTTTATGTCTTCAGTAATTCATGCTTAGATATGTTCTTTAAAATTACCTCAACTTTGATTTAACAAAGCTGTAATTTCGGTCAATATGGTTTTCTTTCGGCAAACGAACACGAGGAAAAAACAATTTGCAAATTGGACCTTGTAAAGCCCAATTCTTCGTTCCAGGCATAATAAGTACAGACAATGCAACAGAACTACGAGCAGGTTGCGTGAAGAAAATGGTGAGCACATCTAGCCCATCACGCAACACACGACATTGGACAATGGGCAACTTTTTATGGTTTCCTGTATATTACTAGATTAAATTTGTAAGGTGTACTGAAGCATAACAGTTCGGATCATTCTCAGCCGTAGTTAAAGCTTTTGTCGGGTAACTTTGAGTCGTATTTAAGACCATATAAATGATAGATTCACGAATAAAAATTTCCTCTACCTAAAATAATGAGTACGTGAAAATGTTTTCTTTTGTGTGCGAAGACATTTATCTGGGTTGAGCTGGAAAGAATGAAAAGTATTTTGTAGTTGGAAATAATTTCTTGTCTTTTATTTGCTTATGTGAATAAGGATTGTTCTTGAAGGCTGTACAATATTTGGAAAGTCGAGAGGAGTAAATAATAAGTTTTAACAAATGCTTAAATTAATGGCTTCAGAATTATATATAACGCTTTGGAATTTATTGTCTAGACGAATATAACTGTTTTCGGTTGTTTTACTAAATTTCAATGCCACTACCCTATTTTCGTCTTAACATTTTATCCAACCAAAGTAGAAAACAATTACACTGTGCAACAATGAAATTGCTTCTGAAGTGAAATAATGCGATTCTCTGTGAAATGAACCTACTGAACACGAAGATCGCTAAATAGTTAATTGAGTAAATTTTGTATGTAACCTATTAATAAAACCATGATAAATATTAGTAAGTTCGTACAAATTGGTACTGAAATAAAAGTATAGTTAGTATTTATGTAAACGTTGTATAGAATTTATGGCGTTCTTACGTTATTTCAGACAGGGAAATATTTCATCATAGTATGAAAATTCTTAGAGTCTCGGCGGCATCCAGTGCATTATGCAGTGGAATGCAATTCTTTCAATCTTGCAGATAGTTTTAAAATGATTTTGCTGCATAAGGGGAGTAAGAATGACTTACTTTAAATTCATACTACTCCATACTTCACAACCATATGAATATTACTAGTGCTTAACACTGCTACAGTTAAAATTCGCACAATGGATTCTCTGCCACCATTTCGACTTTCCATAACAGCTAAGACATTTGGCTATTGTTTGCTATGCATAACTACAGACTGTTACAAAGCTATAAAGTCGTTTCCCTGAGATGCTAGACTTGGCGACAAACTTGGCGAATTGGCGACAAACTTGGCGATAAATTTGGCAACTTTGGCGACAAAGGGAATTTTCTAGAGGGACCTCGAACTTTCCACCTATTTCTACTGGTTTCATGAACTTTCTAGAGATTACGTCACTTCCTACGTAATGAAGTCACTTCCTGTTGAAAAGTATAAAGGCAATCTCTCAAGCCATGCAGAGTTGGAATTTGACCTGCAAGCAAGCTGGTGAGTTAACAAGAAACCTTTGAGCGTTGTGTTGAGATTTATTGGTAGTCTCTGTTGTGAATTCTTACTACTGCTGTGTTAATACTTGTGCTACGTTTCTTTGTTTGGGTATATTTGTAAAATAAAGAGCTTTATTTTTTTCATCCTGCTTATTGGATCTCATTCACATACACCCACAAAGCAATTCTGTTACAATGCTTATGCATGGCTACCTTAGACGACACGCTTTTCACAATCACTATTTATTTATATATTATTCTTGTTAATCGTACTACAGGAAACAGACTTTTAACATTTCCGATCGGTTTGACGATCTCGACATTTTTTCCCAAGTGCTTTTTACTGTTTCCTTTTTGATGTTTATGGGATTTTTTTATTTATTTTGTGTAAGCTGTTTGAGCTACATGATCAACAAACTGTTTCAAAACATGTAGTAAGGCGTATAGACTCCAAGAAAATATTTTAAAATCTTACCCATGAAAGAATCCTACCGGGGGAGGGGCACCGCGAGTACACAGATATGAGTTGCTGCCGGATAAGTAAGCAGGAACTCGCTTCTCCTGTAATGGTGGGGCTTTGGGTTCCTCTACCGGTGATAGTACGTACCTCCTTCCGGGAGGGGTCGGGCCGTGGCCAGGTGATTGACTACTGGGACTCCGGTCTCAGTACTCGAAGTTATTGCAGCGGTTGTCATTCAGAATCCCGTATGATAAGGGTGATCCTAAGGGATTCTGCTTACCTATGGAAGAGATATTCGTTCAGAAAGAAAGAAGGTGGGAGCTTAAATAAATACAGACAAAAGACTTGGAGTACAAAAAAAGGAGTGGTTATAAAGAAACTGAAGTTTGATTTCTGTAAAAATCTAAAAATCCCGAACTCCTGACACTCACGAAGTCATCGTCAGTTCAAACTTCCAAAGAAACTATACTACAGTATCCTGCGTGTAATGGGATCTATGTTGCCCTCAGTCAGAAGATTGGATGGTGTTACAAATGCCACACGTGGTGGTACGAGAGCTGCTCACACTTAAACATAAAAATTTGTGTATAATTTTTGTCAATAAGAAACATTGGTTTTGAGTTATGTTAATTTACTGTGAACTAAACTTTTAAACAAACTAATCCTTTAATTACATACTAATCATGAAAAAATATTTATACTTTCTAAAAATAAAAATATATTCAAGATTTATCACAATTTTCATCTTGCCCGGTAGCGGGGCAAGTTGAGACATTTGCTTCATTTTTTTAAATGGCAAAATAACTTTGATTATCTTAATATATAAAATTCAATGTCTGTTTGTTTGTGTGCTTGAACCTCATATAATTCCACACCTCTTGACGGATTAGAACGAAATTTGGTACACATGTTCCTTAGCACCTAGAAGGATTAAATACGCAATTAAAAAGTTTCTTACTCCACTTAAAGGGGTGAAAGAGGGGTTAAAAGGGTTAAAGGTTTTCTTCCATAACTTTGAACATATATATCATCGCCCAGAAAGTATTTTTACAGCCTTTTAAAATTTTAAAAAATTAGCTTTTCAGTCATACCTGTTCTATTTCTGTATGAGTTTTTCTATAATTTTTAATCAATGTTGAAAGTTAATTTTATTGGATGGGATAGCTAGGCTTACTATAAATGTTAAAGCAAAGTAGGTACCCAATGTTAAAATTTAAACTAAATATATATATTGAACAATTAATTAATTAATTCTGGGTACTGAAATAAATTACACGATAATAAGCTATTCAAGCTATACTAATATAATTAACCTACCTTTTCAGACCTGAAAAACCTAGCTACTATTAAAAGTCAATTTGCAAACAGTGGTAGTACATTGCGCTATATCAATTAAAGAAAAACCAAGTTTTAAAAATTTAAAATAATTTTTTATTTAACAATTATTAATATTGAAATTATTTACTGCCACAAAAATTAGATATATGTATAAAAATTGATGCACAGGAATGAACATGTATTAAACAAAACAAAAAATAAAAATTGTAGCTACACATTAGCCCTGCAGGCTTAAGAATTATACTTTAGAACACAAAGTAAACAAAACAACCTAAATTCGATAGAGATGTAATGATCATTATTCTGTGCCACATAACAAACACGTCTTGAATTGATGAACACTATTTTACAAGTGAATTTGACTTGTATTCGTTCAACAATGATATTTGAAGTATGTTACTTGCACACTTTCGCCTTTTCAGCAGCCATTTTTTAGACTTGTATCACTCATTCAAAAATCGGAAAAGCTGAAGATGGGAAAAAGACGTCCAGCAGAAATTGCAGCTTAAAGGATGATAATAATCTCCTTAATTAGCAGTACACATTATTACGATGAAGAAGAAAAATGCTGAAGATATTACACATATTGCAGATCTTGTAAAAGGTGATAATCATTTATAACTCTGTAACATTGATGAAGACCAGCGTTCATGCCACCACGTAGCAGAGTGTTTTTTAAAATGAAGAAACAAGAACTGCTTTCTTTCACTCACAGCATTTTAATTCACAGATTGTTTTGGAATAGTGCTGTAGAAAAAAACTTCATTTCATTTTTAGATTATTCATCACTGTGGTTTCTCATACTGTTTCCTTCAAGGAATACCAATCAAGAACAAAAAATACCTTCAGCTTCAGATTAAAAAAAATACAAAAATTATTAACGGAAAAATTAAAGCAAAGGCAAGACCCCAGAGGCCCAACCGGCCCTGGGGCCCGCAGCTGGAACAACGGCAACCACTCGCTCAGCCCATCACAAAAGAAGTTCAAATCGTAACGGAAAACGATTCTAGATACAGACGCCCAAAACCTGATTACGCCAAATTCTTACGCGAAAACAAGATGGCGAAGAAACGTTGCAAAATTTGAATTTAAAAATTAATAAAGTTGAAACCTTAATGGAAACAACAATAAAAGTTAAGACAAATAATATTTAAATCGAAAACAAAGTAAATAATTAAGAAAAATTTAGATATTTAAAGAAACGGGTAAAATTATTGTTTGAAAATTCAAAAATTGGCAAAGATGCCACAAGAGAAGAAAGAAACTTTAGTGGCGAAGAATTAAAATTTCTTAAAAATACTGACAAAACCGAAAAAAGATGTCGATGCAATATTTGCAATCTAACAAATTTGAACACAGTTTGTAAGAATGCTTTGTTTATTCCAATATCTTTTAAAATGCAAAAGCACGTGAGTGATTAAAAAGTTACATAGTTTTATATTTCTCTGTTTCACAACACGTGCTCTTAAAGTTAAATAGATTTCTGTGAATATTTTCATCATTGGCTTTGTCAGCAAGCGATTTTAGCTCCTCAGATTTTTATATTTGACAGTTTAACTACATGCGCGCTTTTACCAATCTTAGGCTTAAGTTGCTTTCTGTGGATATTTGCTTTTGTGATCACGCGATTTTATCTACTTAGATTTAGAAATGTATATATAAAAAAATAAAATTCGGCCAAATTGTTTTTAAATCCGCGTTGGCATTCCGTCGAGTGCACACTCGATAATCTAGTAATCCATATGTTCTTAAGTTTAAGGTTTCTGGATTGATTTTTAAAACTCATCAAAGGAAAAAAAAATTTTCATTCTCCTTTGCATTTTTTAGCTACAGATTTATGGTCTCTTTTTCTACCTTCGTAATATCTATACTTCAGGTATTTTTTTCCCATTAACAATTACTGTCACACCAATAGAGCTCAAAATCCAAATATTATGTTGTGAATCTATATTTGAAACATGCAATTTCTGTTTAGAACGAAATTTGGCACACATCTTATAAAATTTAAAAATTAATATTATAAAATTTGAACCAAACATATATTTTACACATTTTCACAAAAATATAAAACTCAACCGAAAATATTTTCAAAAATTATTCATGTTGACAGTCCATCGTGAGCACGATGCATCTTGTGTAGTGAATATTTATTTGAGTGGCGCTGAATTTTTGGTTTTTATTAGCAGTTGATATCAAGATGTTTATCAATTAGTAGAAAAAGAGTTGTTATGGCGTGTATTACCCATGCCAACAAGTCAACATATGACGCTTAAATAAGATATTTGTAACATATTACAAACTAGGATGTGAATATTTTACAAGCTATGGTGTAAACAAATAAGCCTTGACTAACAAAAGATCAGCCAACAGTTCATGAAGTAATGGGGAATTTGATTGCTGAAGAGAACGGTGAACCTCTCTTACTTGAAGTCTCATGTGGAACTGAAACAACTTTTTGTGTTATTCCTTGATGACTTACGAAAATAATATAGCACAAAAATAATATTCACACTATCTGAAAATACAAAATTTTTCTTTTCGATGATATTAATTAATTTTCCGTACATTTTTTTCTAATTTTAATAAATTTGTAAAAATTTTAAACATAATTGACAACAATACTTTTCATTTTTGCAATAAAATTCAAACAGTTTTCATTGTGTTTCTCTTAGATAGTTCATTTTTTTAATACTTTTTCATTTCTGGAAGATAATTTCAGTGAAGGCTGTTGAGGGCCATTGACAGTACAGAAGATGCG
>BGPR01013929.1:24271-36825 GCA_013235015.1 Araneus ventricosus | reverse complement strand
TTACATTTTACTTAGCGTGACCTAACAAAGAACTCCGGAAATGTGCTCATCTTACTCATTGCCTGCCACCCCTTTTCGCATTAAAATCGTCCAAAAGTGGCATTTTGAAACGATCAATACGACGGTGCATTCTAATTTTTTTTCGGTTTTCGGCGCCCTTTCTGAATCCAGATTTTTCCGAGGTGCCCTTTGTAAAACTCTAACAAGCAGGGTAAACAAGACAGATATTGACATCCTTAAAGCAATATTTATACTTTTAATTCAAGAAAAAATAGTTAAATCAAGTTGTGATTCATTGCAACTTTTCCTGAATTACTCTACTTTAAGATGATTAAAAGGTCACTTCAAAAAATCATCCCTGGAAAGTATTTTGCAATATATTGCAAAATTGGTTACCGACACTCATTCATTCTTAATTAGTTTAGGTTTGCAGTATAAATGGACTTATGCAATCGAAACCAGGGGAAAAGCTTATTTTTTTACCCACCGGTGACGGGGGATTTTGTGGAGAGCACTCAGAAGTCTAATGATTATTTAATTATCAGATTTGAACTTGTTTACTCTACTTTTTCAAAAATAGTCACTAATTTTTGTACATGTAGGCAAGAATAAACAAAAAATATTTTAGATCACATAAAAATTTAGTGACCAAATGCGAATAAATATAATAATCAGTGGGATGAATGAGCCTTTTTATCGTTACACATTTTCTCACATCATGGAATTAAATTTTTCATGGGATTAATTTTCCTTTTCCACAATGCTTCGATTTTATGACAGCATATGTCGAAAACCCAGCTTTACACAAATAAGAAATAGCAAAGGGCCGTCCACAAATGATGTCACACTTGGAGGGGGTTCGTGAAATTGTGACAGGGGGAGGTACGGGGTAACAAGAAGTGTGACATCACACATTTTGGTTAAAATAAGAACTTTTAAAATCAGTAGATTAAATTTTGAAATTACCAGAATGTGAGGGCATTTTTTTAATCGGGGCTAAAACAACTTTCATGTAATTTTTTTTCACTTATATTCCTTTCTTTTCGAAAAAAGGCATTCAGGGTAGGTTCTGAGAATATGGTAGCAGCTGAAATTCTTCACCATTTCATTAGAAAACCTCCCCCCTGTTACACCCTTGAAATGTCCAACAAAAGATACGTTGCCCACCTGGGTGAGTGGTAGAACTGGCAGTGGCACAAACAGGTTGATCATATTGAGGCGTTTTTTTTTAAAATTCAATCTGTTTAAGAGTATTTTGTGTTCGTAAAGTAAAGATAAGATTTATAGCAAAATATATCAAATTCCAAAATACTATTGTTTTCAACTGCTCTTTTATATTAATATTTTATTACTATTATATATTAATTAGGTTTTTCGTTGTAAACCTTAATCTTATTTCATACAAAATAAGTACACATATAATCATTATTATTGTTATGCTCACAAATGTCATTAAAACACATAGTTAAAGTTTAAAAATAAAATTGGAAATATGATCTATAATGTAGTGCTTTGTTTCTGAACTGCAAGTATATGTTTATGTAAATAGCGTGACATGTAACAAGGGAGGGAGGGGGTATGGTGAAATGTGATAAAGGGGGGGGGGTCAAAAATATTGAAAAAAAGTGTGACATCATTTATGGACGGCCCCCAAGTGGAATTAAAATTCTCATATCTTTAGCACTTAGAGATGGATATTCATCTTTTACTGACAGCCAAAATCCAGTTAATTACACATTGCTAAATTTGATTTTGACTGAATTGTCACAAGACAGCTCAATCACTGCAAACCACTTACTTATTAGTTCCCACAAGCTACACTTCATGTCACAACCTACGAAATTGAATTAAAAATATAAATAAAATTATGAAAATTATAATATCTTGCGGCCCTAATGTGAGAAAGTCGAGACTGCCTAAGGTGCTGAGGCACATACTTTGGGAACCACTGACCCAAAACATAATACATACCATCAGCTACATGTTATGACAAGGGCATTGCAATTAGATTTTTAGAATACAGAATTTCAGAGAAGGTTGTGCTCGCCTCGTTGGTTGTTGGCATTAAGAGGCATGTTTTTACCAATTTGAGACACTTCTCTCGGAGTATCTGCATTGTTTCCTACACGAAATGCTATTTTCTGGGAAAATAACATTTGAAGACAGACCTCCAGACACGGTTTGAAGAGCACAAAGATGAAGATTTGTATCTGCATTGGTCATTGCAGCCCTCAAACATCAATTTTCTTCTGCCATTGCGAAGAACAGTTCTCGGGTGAAATCCACGGTCATCATCTCCACAAGACCTCTAGTTTTCTCCACGAGGATTGGTACAATATTTTTTTAGACACCATGAATTATTTGTTCCAGTCCAACCACTACGCTTTACTAATAAAGCTTTTTGTATTCCTTTATGGTAAGTTCCATTATTTTGATAATAATCATATATGGTAAAAAATATATTTTTAAGGCGATATTATCTAAAATTCTAGTGCTGGTACATTTATATTTTAAAGTATTTAGAAATCTGAAACAAAGTTTAATCTACTTGATATCTAAAAGCTGATCTTCTCACAAATAAACTTAAATACATAGTCTGTCCAGTAAATTACGTGGACTCGGATCATGAAAAACTTTGTTTTACAAAATTCAGGGTGCATCAATCCATTCCCCTTCAAACCGCTCTCAATCAAAGCACTTGTGCCATTTCTTTGTTCAACACAATTCTTGGAAATCAGGCCCTAGAGCTGCCTCATTATTTTATCTTATCATCTCCACATTCTTCCAGTGCTTTTCCAGCATGATAATTTTGCATTTCAGAAATAAATAAAATAATAATAAAAAACAAGTGACTAAGCCTAATGAACAGTGAGGGTGGATCTAACATAGTGATTGAATTATTCAGAAACTTCTGGACATTCACTATTCAGGACAATTTTTGCACTCAATTTGTCAGAATCATTCATCACAGTGATTTTCCCAAATTCATTTTATCAGAAAAAAATCCAAATGGTGAATAAACAACCAGAAAGCATAAAAGGCGGATGCTTCCATCAACCTGTTTGATGGACAGTCATTCCCTCCTTGCATCATCCTTAATCTTCACAGCCCTCAATGAAATGCTTGAAAACAACTGTTTTCTTCAGTGTTGCTTTTATAAACAATCCTCAAACTTTAAAAAAAATTCCCGAGAGTTTTCCACAAGTTTCAGTAAAAATTTGATGTCGGGTCATTGTTCATCAATATCCAATATCAACAAGAGCAGAAAACAGGGCGACGTAAAAATACCCTACCTTCAGCTGTATGCTTGCTTCAGTGGGTACCTCGGAAGCAGAACAGAAAAACACAATCTCAAGGCACCCAAGATTAGTTCACATATTTATTGGACAGACTATGTAATATTTACTTAAAACAGAGTTACCCGTTTTCTTGCCAGTAATGACTTGGGGATAAAAATTAATTTGTTTACAAATTACTGCATGGATCATTTATGCTTCTTTAGGTTTGGATATCTTTATAGACCAAGCTTTGTCTTTCCAGCTCTTCCAAACAATTCTTCTAGTCTTCTCGGTGATTCCTCTCAATACAACTTCTATTTTTAAAGCACCGAGGTTATGAGCGAGTAATGTTGGAATATGGCTCGCATCAAGTGATTATTAGAGCCAGTAACCATATCTAATGACTTGCTTTGATTTTCCTACATTTGGGATCATATTTAATTCAAAGACAATACTTTCTATATGTTAACAGAATGAAGAAGACTATGCATGGCTTAGTCACAACTGCAGGACAATGTGTTTCTGCCTCTGAAGAAACACATACCTCAGAAGCAGAGCACACAGCAAAACACAATCTCAAGACACCCAAGATTAGTTCACATATTTATTGGACAGACTATGTAATATTTACTTAAAACAGAGTTACCCATTTTCTTGCCAGTAATGACTTGGGGATCAAAATTAATTTATTTACAAATTACTACATGCATCATTTATGCTTCTTTAGGTTTGGATATCTTTATAGACCAAATTTTGTCTTTCCAGCTCTTCCAAACAATTCTTCTAGTCTTCTCGGTGATTCCTCTCAATACAACTTCTATTTTTAAAGCACAGAGGTTATGAGCGAGTGATGTTGGAATATGGCTCGCATCAAGTGATTACTAGTGCCAGTAACTATATCTAATGACTTGCTTTGATTTTCCTACATTTTGGATCATGCTTAATTCAAAGACAACACGTTCTATATGTTAACAGAATGAAGAAGCCTATGCATGGCTTAGTCACCACTGCATGACAATGTGTTTCCACCTGTCTTTAGGGCTATAGGAATCCATGAAATTAATCAAATTTCATTTCAAACAGTTATGTTAATCAATTATTAATGTTAAAACTAAATTTTCAAATATAATAATTCTTTTAAATACACTAGGACTATATGCAAAACTGTACAAATGGATTTAATTGATACAACACAAAACTTTCCATAACATTATGACAGTAACTATATTTAAATTTCACTCCATATATCAAATTAGTTCACCAAACCTTTTGACTATAATCAGAACTGCAGACATCAAAATAAGGAAAATATACAAAATATTTTAGATTACCAAACTAGTAAAATAAACATTATTGCTCATAAACGATTTAATAAATCAGAGCAGTGACAAAGCAGATTCTGTTTTCAGGGACTTCTCAACAAAAGAATAATACAATAAAAATTTACGAATGATTAAAACATCTTTATTGGTAACAATGATTTACATAGGATGAAAGATTCAGTTGATGAACAGGATGTAGAAAATAATAAAGTCTATAACGAATTATCATTCTTCATAGTGAATTAAATCACCATCATTCTTGGAGCAATTGACATAGACATAAGCTCTTGGAAGAGTAGCTTGCAGGCGTATGGAACACACACCTGGGAGATCTAAGAAAAGAGAAACCATTTGAGTTGCTTTGCACAATAAACACAAAATATTTCAACAAATAACAATTCTCTTTATTTATACACTAGCAGTACGCGCACGGCATTGCCCGTGGAATCGGGACTTCAACAAAATAAAAAAAAAGCCCACATACAATTCCATAAATGAAAGTTTTAAAAACGAAATCAAAACAGAAATATATATATTATTGAGTTGGTCTGCCTCTTTTCCCTCTCGACCGAGTACCGTTAAATCCAAAACAATGTTAAAAAATTACAATGTGATATTTATTACACTGCAAACAAAGCATGAAAGGCAAAGAAATAAGTTAAGACACTAATCGAAGTCATTGAGTAAATAAATAATCTCTTTGCAGAACGCGAAAGTAATGACGTCACCCTGGCCCGTCAGCCAATGAAATTGCCTGCAACGTTCCGGAGAGCTGTCACGAGCAGAAGCTTCGCTAGAGGAAAAATATCGTTCAACTACCAGGAAAAAATTAATTTAAAAGAAAACGGGAAAAGATATTTTAACCATTCTTGTTTTAAATCTGACAGAACTGTTGCAGTTATAAGCTAAAAATTTTCAAAATGATATCTTTATTAGAACATCGGATGCAAGAGTTTTAAGGATTCCAGAAAATTTTATTTTTGAAAAGTGACTATTTTTTTAAAAAATCCCAAAATTCAGTAAATTACATTAGAAATTCGAAACTAACTTCATTAGAATGGAAATTGTGTGCTCTTTCCAATGGGTTATCTATTTTTTCGTACAATTATTCAAAACCATTCTATTGAGAAATTAGTGCAAAAAATCAACCAAAACAACACAAAACATTAAATAAAAATTTTTTTAGATTAAATTTTAAAATTCTGGCTTCGAGGTGCATTGAGTCACCATTACGACTACCTGTGTGCCAAATTTCATAGCTGTAAGTGCGATAGATTCGTCTGGACACCGCAGACAAACACACACACAAACATTGCATTTTATAAGTACAGATGACAAAACCTTCACCATTTCTAAAAATTTCTCATGAAGTCTACAATTATCATAAAAGCCTAGTGATAATTTATGTAATCATAATGAGATAAAATTAAAACCAAAATTTCATTTTTTAAAAACATTTTATGCCTTGCTTGAATTTTTTTCCTACCTAAATATGAAAAATTGCATTATTTATGATGAACGGGATAAGGCTTTGAAATCTGAAATCTACAAAAAGAAAATTTTAAAAACTCTTTCAAAGAAATTTCAACTTCCTTAATTCAAGCATGTAATCCAAAGGGATGGGTTAAGTTTCATATACAGTATAAACTAATTGCCTTTATTATTAGAAAAAGGTAGCAGATTTCCTATAAATCCATATAAAAACTTGATTGAATGGACATTAGTCCAGAATAAATAATTCGGAAAAAATAGTATTTTCGAATATTTTTGCATCGTTACTTTATGTATATCATTTAATAAAATAAAAGAATTAAGAGCACTTACTGAGTTGCAAAATTTATGCTTTAAAAGAATTCAAAGAACACCAAATATGGCGGAAAAATCCATAAGTGCCAACTACTTAAACTATCATATTGTTTTTTTTTTAATACTAGCAAGAGAAATAAAACGAAAGCAATCATTGCTTAAAAACTTTAAATGTCACCATATATAAAAAGTAATACACCTATATTAGATCTAAATAACTAGTAATACCTAAAAAAGTACATCCAGTGTATTAAAAAAATTAGTTATTATTAAAAATGTCACATAATGAAACTTCAATTTACCTGTGTTTTATTTCTGCAGCCTCGGCATTCAAAGGTATTATTCTTCAAATTGGCAATGGCGAAAACACCACAAAGATTGCAAACATGGACTCGGTAGGGATCAGACACTTCAAACAGACGTTCACGGAGGAACTGGGCGGCTCCGTGGGCAATTTGACAATCCCGTTCCATCTCGCCGAAACGTAAACCGCCATCTCTGTTAAATTAGAGAACATATCAATTTATTTGAGTAATTTAATAAGACAGAGAAACAACTGTGAATAACAACTTGAGAATAATTAATAGGTTCTTAAAAATTAAGAATAAAAAAAAAAGTAAATCAAAATTATAAATGAGAATTACAGAAGCAGTATTTGGAAATATCATATTTAACAGAATACATTTTACTTCAATCAATGATTTAAGAAATGAACGACTAATATAATAACTACAGGAAAAGAGGAAACCTCGGCATGATTAAGAGAAAATACTTTCCACTTAAATAACATCACAAATCTGGAGTATTAATTTAAATTATTCAATATATCAATTTAAAATATTATATGTTTAGAATGATATAATCATTTATGAGAACACAATAATTAACACTATCTAATCTCCTTAAACTCTTTAAATTACACCCTAAAATTGGTTAAGTGTCGAGGCAAGAATCTTCCTTTTTCATTTAATGTTCTAAACTGCACCACAGCCTTTCATCGGGCATTCTTTACAAGAACATTTTCAATTAATTAGAATGCTTAGTCCTAGCACATTTTCATAGATATTTTCTCGACAATTGATCAAGTTCTTTTGTATGAGGAAATTTTACTTTCAGCATTCAATTAAATTTTTTTCTTTCATAATTACACATAATTGAAAATTAAGATTTAAAACCAAACAATTCTTATGAAGAGGTGCAAGATTCATGCAATCAACCAAGATCCTTTACTCTAAAAATCAATTACCAGAAAACTGAAAATAAAACACTATTTCACAGTATCCAATATCTGATAGCAGTAGCTTTTCTTACTACAGTAAATTTTCATTTGTTAGATGAGTAAGAATGCTGTCATTAAATGAACAGGCTAAAGCAGTGACGAGCAAATTATGGCCCACTTACAGGTTCTACCTGGCCCGCTGCAGAATTTAAAATAATAGAATAGAAATTTTATAGTTATCAGAAATGCTATGTTTGTAACAAAAAGCTATACTCACAGCAAAATATAGCTATTAGAAATGCAGTCACAGCTTCAATCATTGCATTAGTATAAAAGAATTTTAAAAATATTTTTTTTAAATCCTTATCGAGTTTTATAATAAAATATAGGCCCACCAAAATTTGTTTGGGCTTGGCCCTAAAAAAGTTTGCCCATCCCTGAGCTCATGCATTAATGGGGGTAACAAAATTTTGTTAATTCAATCGATAGTATTTTTTTTAGACTTCATCTTAACAATGAAACAGGAAGAATAAACATTTTATAACTTTTAATTTTACTTTAGAAAAAACAGATTGATATGATAAAACCTACAGCCTTATTTTCACTCTATACCCAATATCTTTAATACAAATGAATTTGACAGATAAATTAAGATACTGCACCTGGCTCTTCCTTCCATAGGCTGCCTGACCAAAATCTGTACAGGACCTCTGGCTCTTGAATGAATTTTGTCGTCCACCATATGTTTTAGACGCTGGTAATAAGTAGGCCCCAAGAAAATTTGGGCATTCACTTTTCGGCCAGTATGTCCATTGAACATGACCTAAAGAAACAATGTTAGTCAAACTTTTTCCAAGCAAACTAATCTCTAATAATAATAAAAGAAGATGTGTTAGCACTCTAGAGGACCGATAATTGAACCTAGACAGTTACCAAATTTGTTTTAATACACTTTGAAGCGAGTTGTTGAGTATCATTAATTAAAAAATTATGCGAAATTTTTATTTTCTTGGCAATGATCTTGGGAAACTTTATTGTAGAAAACCATTTTTACACCACCTTAAAAGTTAGAAAATTATCCTGTCTTTAATATTAAGTTTTTTCCCCCCTCCAAATTTAAGCAAATTTTTCAAAATCACTTTAAATATAATTTGTAACAATGTTTTTCATTGTCGTAATGTAATTTAAATCAATTCATCAGTTTAATCCAATATTCACATGTTTTTTCCACTTCTATAACAGTGGCTTGGTGAAAAAATGCTTTCTTAAGACATTACCTCTAAAGAAATTTTTTACTTTTGCTTTTATTTTATGATACAAATGCAGTAATATACCTTTTAAATACCGATTTTTAAAAGAAACTTCATTTTCTTGGGTTCATGGGTCTTAAATATATGAATTTCAAGCACAAGGTTCCTAAAATAGAGTGGGTTAAATGCCTCCCAAAATCTGAAATACCTAGTTCATCGTATAAAGAGTAAGCTTTCCGTAGATGTCATTTTTTTTTTTTTTGGTCATGAAATTGACTCTACCATGCGAAAAGAAAGTTCAAAATGGCATAAAAGAGGCATGGAACATTTAAGTAAAACACAACATATTCCAAGGGGACAAGTTAGCTGCCAAAAGTTGACAGCAATTAAATAAGAAAATATTATAAATTTTAAAAAAATGACATACTTCATTTCCTCTAAGTTGATAACCATATTCATGCAGAAGATTGGAAATTTTCTGTACATTCACAGTATCATTAAAGGGAGTAGCGTCACCAATCTCTCCTTTGTTAGCAGACACCTTTCCTTGGAGACATTCAATTAAATGCCCAATGGTCATACGAGAGGGAATGGCATGAGGATTAATAATAATATCAGGTGTCAAACCTTCAGCAGTGAAAGGCATGTCCTGAAAGGAATCATGTGACAGTTAGTACAATGAGCAAATAAATATGGATAATTTTATTATCATTTGTAGTTTTTTTATAAAATGAAAAGGAAATCTCAATTTAAAAAAAATTGCAATGAATATTATTATAATGATCAAATATCTAACTGTTAATTTAACAGCAACGCAGAAAATTCAAGTTTTTAAAATTATCATTCATACTTTTTGAATTAAAGATATTACATAAATCTATAGTATAGATAAAAAGATTATGGATAAAATTTAATTAACTTTTTAAGAATCTGTACAGTTTCCAATAATAAAAGAAATCAACTCTAAGCTCTGGACCATGATAAAAAATTAACGATGAAACCAAAAAATTAAATTTATAATTATTTTATTTAAACAAATAAAGATAATTAACAAAATGTATTGCTTTTTTTTTAACATGATAGTCATATCAACCAGCCAGGATCTATTTCAAGAATTCATATAAAATAATAAAAATGTTAACCTCAAATTAATTCTGATAAATTTATTTGTGACTTTTGGTACATTAGTTTACTTCCTATAATAAGGTAGTATGAAAAAATAAAGAACAACAATGATAAAATAATCAATACCTCTTGTCGATAAGTTATACCACATGTTCCTTTTTGACCGTGTCTTGAGGCAAATTTGTCTCCAATTTGAGGGATACGCACAGAACGAACCCTGATTTTGCAAAATTTGTATCCATCAGAGTTCAAGGTCAGCATCACCTGATCAACAATACCAGTTTCACTGTTTCTTAAGAATGTGCTGGCATCTCGCTTAGTGTAACGCCTTGTCGTACTTTCGAGCTGTAAACAAAAGAAAACAATGTCAGTATGACATTCAACAATCAAGGTGAAAAATATTAAAACAATAAACTGCAATATCTTACATCATCATCATTTTCTGGAAGGGTAATAGTTTTACCGATGATGACATCTTCTCCAGATACCCTAGTGCCAGGAGCAATAATACCATCATCATCCAATTTGTCATAAATGGCATTACGCATACCTGAAAAAAACACAAATATAAATTCACACAATAAGGGGAAAACAACAATACAAAACTTTACCAAAACAAAAGCATAAATATTGAAAATAATACTTTTTTAAAAAGCCAAGCTGATTTTTTTTCTTCCTACATTAATTATTTCATTTTACAATAAAAGCCATCACTAGATCCTTACACAATTAAAATAGAGTAAAATACTGAAAAGCCTAAAAAGGCAGATTAAACTTTAGATTATGGGTGGAAAAAATTGCCAAAATACTCTTGATATGGAGATTTTGGTGGAGAAACAGAAAAATTCTCTCCCCAGTTTTGAGACCCACTGTAAGCTAAAATCTATAGTCCCCACATCAATTACTGGTGAAATAGCATATTCTTCTTTCCCTCAAAAATAATCAACCTATCTGTCATGCATGCATGCATGTCAAAATAGGATAGGAGAAGAGTACAAAGGACAGTAAGAATATCCCAGAGATTATTAAAGTAGGGGAGAATAAATGAAGAATCTGTCGGCATAGCATTTGCACTGCTCATAAGGAAGAGATTGTAGAGAAAGCTAGGACATAAATGATTTTTTTTAAAAATCTGAATTTAGCAAGAATCAGATAAATTACCTCGACTACTATGTTGATCATATCACACAACAAATGTAATAGACAAAAAACTGCAGGAAAGGTTAACAATTATGAAATACTGGCTGTTATGTCCAGCGTTGCTCGGGATTAAAATACTTTCATGTCTAATATTTTTTATGTAAAAAACTACTTTTGCATAGAAAATTACAATACCCAAAATTTATTTATCATCTGAAATGTTTTTTAATTAAAATGAGAATACCAGTTGAACCAGACGATTTTTTTAGAACAGTCAATAGCTAATTTTTTCCCATAAGTTATTAGTATTTATTGCAAAGGTAATTCAAATTTTGTTCGTAAATCTTGCAGTATAAGAAAGATTTTAACGGGTGCTTTGGGACAATTACATAGTAAAGTTTTCATTGAGAAAAAGCTTTAGAATAAATATAGATATAAAAATAATAAAATTCGTCTTCATCCAAAATTCTTCTAATGTGATCTAGCAACAATTCTAATGTATTCTTTTTCTTCACCAATAAAAAAGTGTTATAAATTGTAAACACAATTTAATTTTTTGAAAAATTATTAAAATGAGGGTAATAAATTGAACAAAAATGAAACTTGTGTCATGAAAAGCTAATTTTTAAAATTTTATTATGTGTAAAAATAGTTTATGCGACATAATACATATTTTCGAAAAATATCATGGAAAATCCCAAAATCTTTCTTAACTTCTAATTAACTGAAATTTTAATAAGATTTGAGGCTTTTAAAAGTTGACGGTTGATTCTCTTCTTATATAAAACATATTTATAAAAATAAGCACAAATTTCAGAAATAAAGATAAATTAGTTCAAAGTCCTTATTACCTGGCAACGGAGTTGCTATAAATTTGCGTTATTTCAAAATCGTCTGCATGTAATTAACAATTATTAAACTTGAAAAAAATTAATACAAATTAAAGGAAAAATGTCACAGAAATAAAATTGGTATCACTGAAAAGGTAAAATTTTGAACTTTAAGATAGTATAAAAATATTTTTTGTCGGACAATTTTCTCCGAAGTTATGGCGGAAAAACTGTTTCGTTTAATTTCTAATTAACTGACTGTTTAATTAACTTTTGGACTTCCCCCTTGTCTTAAATAATAAGTATGCAAAATTTGGTTGAAAACAGTCCATTGGTTTATGAGGAGATGTGGAACATAGCCACATACCAACATACATAGCCACAATGACTTTTATTTATATTAAGATAATGGTTTTAAAACAAGAAAGAATTTCTATTTAACAAAAATATTTAAATGTTCACACACATATTAATAAATGCAAAAACTTTTTATATCAAAATCTTACTAGATATTTCCTTCATTACAAAAAAAGTTATAGAATGTAAATAAAATTCATGCTAGAAAAATACGAGTGATGAGAGAG
>BGPR01013929.1:0-16297 GCA_013235015.1 Araneus ventricosus | reverse complement strand
TATCCCTGTGGAATTTCTCTGGTCTTAATGAATACATTTTAACTGCTTATATTAAACCTGAGATTCTAACATTGAATTATCATATTTTTTAATCTTAAAACTAAAATTTATAATTATCTTTATAATTTTACACAAAAATTACTCTAGATTCTATAAGTATAAGTGTTATATGCTTTCTGAGATGAATAAAAATGACAGCCCTTTCCAAAACAGAAAGGGTCATCTATTAATAGCAAAAGAAAATTATTCAGTTAAATGAGGGGATTTGCACTTGATATATGCCACATACTTTCTTTCTCAAATCTGAAATTTCTGTATTCAAAAGACGGAGATTGGGAACTATTTCAGTGATTAGAATTGGAAAGTTAAAACTATCAAATATATGTTTAGATGTCTTATACAGAAACAAAAATTGGTTTGTAAAAAATTTGGGCTAAATTATTCTGTCTAAGAGAAGATGGAAACAGTAATAATAATTCCCTATTATCAAAACTGATTAATGTTTTAACATAATTCCATATGCCATGGAAGTCATTTGATTATAATGGATATACTATGACAGAACATAGAACATCCTTGGACATTGATAATGATGTATACTCTCACCGGTCTAGGTACGCGGATGATTTGATGACATCAATGAGCATTAACTGTCTCCTATGAGGCAAACAGCATAACTATACCATCCCAGCCAAACGCACAACATAAAATGAGCTTTGACCACAGTAGTAAATAACAAATGAAGAAAATTAACAAAGAAGCAACGCATTCTAAGAAATAAAACCTAACGGTTGAAAAAAAAACATAATATAATAAAACATAACAAAGAGTAGTAGAGAAATAGTAAAAGTAGAGTTCCATGCTGAAGAAAGTCCAGTAAATTATGGAGAATGCACTTTTCCAGTAAGTTTTGGACAATAGCTCCAAGTCTAATTTTGCTGTAGGATGGTGAATTATTTTCCAGTATGCCCAAAGACTGAAAGTTACCATTGGATATTGATAACCAAGATGGTCAGGAATCGAGACCGATATTAATTATTCTTCTTATGAAATTTTATTAATAACCGGAAGTAGAATGAGAAATTTCCTTTATTACCCTGTGGAAGATTTTAAGGATAATTTATTGTAGTATATCTGTGTGTTTTCCATAAAATGTTTCGCATTTCACTTAACCTTTCTTCTTGTTAGCATTTCATCCCCGTTTCTAATATTCATACTTCAGTTTCATCTAATATTTGACTGGTTAAATGAAAGACCAATATCGCGTCAAAAGTGTCATGCTGATACTGCACTGAATTTTTTTAGATTGGCAAAAGAAAGTTATAAACAGCAATTCCTAAAACTCTAAAAAAAACAAAACCAAGCTAGTTGGCAATCTTTTTTTAATTGTTGAGACATAAAGGTAAATAATTTTGTGATGAGTGTAAACTTAACTAATTTTAATAAATTCGTATAATAGAAATGTTCAGTTAAATGTATATATTCATGATATCACATTCTTAATTTGAGTTATTTTAAATTTTTTTCTTTATTTTCAGGATTTTAAATGGGATTGTCCTTTGTCTATGGAAATCAAAATGTGAAACTGTTCCCATTGTGGATTTTATTATTAGTGTGAGAAGAAAGTGCCATTGACAGAGTGATCATTGTATTCTACCATATGCTTTATAGCAAATCCCTCATTATGGATTGTATTTCGAGCCTTGGTTTTGTTGCCGATAGAGACACCTTGAGCATATTATTTATGATTTTGATGGATCTAAGAGATGATGGAAAATGGTTTGTATAGTTCCTGTTTTTATATTCTTATCTTATATTCAACTGTATTATATATAGATTCTAAAACTTAGAACTTCAAAAAAATTAAATTATAAAAAAGTAAGCAATAATAAACCTAATATAAAAACACACAAAAAAAAAAAAGCAAATTAGGAACGTAAAATACAACTGGAATGAAAGCAAAATGGAGGAAAAATGGAAAGAGCCAAATGGTGATAGCAATACGTAACTGAACGAAGGTTATCAGAAATTCTTACCTGACCACCTCTAGCAAGCATGTTCACCCAAAGAGTACTGGTTGGACGAGAAGAATGCTCCAAGCAGGACCTACATTCTGATTTATAAGCATATTTAGAGTCTTTCATTTGAAATACATACACTGAATTTGTAGCCATCTTTTCCTGGGCTATCAACACCTGTAATTAAAAAGAGAATCGTATCACGTTGAAAGATTTGCCGATTCAATTTATGACTTTCAAAGAAAAGATTAACCTTCCTTTTTTCTCAAGGTATAATTAAGATATCTTTGACTTAAAAATCAATAACTTCTAATTAATATAATACCAATACTTTTCGAATTGTGGAATTGCATTAAGCAAGTTTTTCTTTTTCAAATACATTTAAAATTTCATGTCTCCCCAATTCTAACACAGACTCGTAGTTTTCAAGCCATAAAAAATGTTCGTAAAATTAAATATAAATTTTTAAAAGGTGCAGTTATGAACAATACATTATAATTAGTTTATAAGTTAAAACAGTAATAATATTACGATATAAAAAATACATAGTTTTGTTGTTTAGCAACTCAAATACATCTAATAGGTATATAACTCATCCACAGATACCATATTCTGTTATACAGAACTACTGTACTCAGTAGCATAAATAACACTTTGTTCAAACTATACAAAAAGAGATTAAAAGTGATAATGATTATCATCATGCTTAATCCTGCTAAAATGATTAACCAATTTATTGGTAGCAACAGAATTTATTATTTTTTATATTTAGATACAATCTTCAAAATACTAACTAACCCAGAGTAAATTGTTGCAACTAATTTATAGCTTTTTAAACAATAATAAAAGCCAAGCTTTTTACTAACTCCATACCAACTTTTTACTTCACAAGAAAAGCTTCATACTACAGGATATCATTCACATTTAGAGTCTATTATAGAGAATATGGATCATAAAAACCAGCAAGACCCTAAAAATAAATTTAAAGGAGTTTGGCAATGGTTCAAAATTTAAATATTTCCAGTTAATCTTTTAGTATATATTACCTTTTCTGATCCATTGATAATAAAGTAACCTCCTGGATCAAGGGGACACTCATTCAACTCAGTCAGATCACGGTCAGTTAGTTCATTGAGGAGACAATACGTCGACCTAAGCATAATAGGAATTTTCCCAATGAAGCTCTTCTGCAGTTGAGTTTCAACTGGCTCCTCTCCTTCTTTAATAACTGTTTTTGTGATATCTACATAGAGAGGAGCCGAGTACCTGCAAAATGGGGATATAATAAATTAAAACATATGAAGTAGAGCAAGGAAATGTATGACATTAGGATACATAGAAGAATTTTAATTCAGTATACGACATTCTTAACAAATATTTTCATTATGATTGAACTAAAAATATCTATTAACCCTAGAGAACACCTTTTTAAAAAATAATTATTTAAATTTTATCTTTCAAAGGAAGTTGTATAAATCTATATAAATGACTGAAAGGAATTGGGAAAAAAAAACCCAATTTTAAATTTTCATTAAAATTAATTTACGAAGAACATTAATTGCTAAGTTAAAATACCTTTACTAAAAAATTCTCCTTCAAATAAAAAAAAAAAAGACAAGTAAATAAATGTACTAATTATTACATAATACAAAGAAAAAGCATATCTGATAGTGATGGTAATATGAATCATATATGCAGGATGAAATAATGAAACTTAGATATGAAAGATTTCAGACCGCAGAAAATTCTACGTAACAAAAATTGACAAAAGAAGAATAAGTATTAATTTTTCTATTCATTTATCTCTTCAATGCATAAAAATTCAAAGCAACTTTGTTAATTCTAATATTTTTACTTGCAATATGAAATTTTAAGAAATAAGCTATTCTTTGCATATAATAAAGCTTCTAGGAAAGTTAATGATATTATTAAAATACAATATTCTATAATACTACAAAGGGATTATTAAGTTACACGAAATTAAAAATTTTCAACTTACGTTAGGTTTCTTAGCCTGGCCTCATTAGGCATCATAGGACTTGGTGCGCCATCTTTTTCCCAATGTGTCGGTTTGGAAAGGTAAATTTGTTCAAATTTTACCAGATAACGAGGCTGTGAAAACAAAATATGAACTTGAAAATAGTTCACATTTTAATTATTGAACAATTTATAACTAGGATTCTCTCTTTTTGATATTGCAACAAATTACAAAATCATGCTATTTCATTTAAAATTCCCTCATTCATTTGAATGGGAGATAAATCTTTCCATTTATAATAAAATATTTTTTATACTCAGAATGCTTTTATTAAAGCTCTAATATGAAGATTTTCCCACAATTTAAATGTATCCTTTATTTATAACAAACAAATAATTACTATAATAATCCAGATCTCTCGATAACGCTCTGAAGTCACCAAGAATAAAACTCGCACCATAGCACTGCGAGACGCTAAACAGCATTATTTCATTGTTAGAGAACCTAAATTTCAGTAAATTTAAAAGAGTAATTGTCGTTCTAATTTCAAATTTAATAGCTTTAAAGTAGTGAAATAAAATATTCTATCGATTGATATAAAATTTATCATCTCGCTATGATCAATGGTTCTCGAGAAATTTTAAATTATATTAATCGTATATTTCAAATTTCCGTTTTTTAATCAGACATGACACAGGCTTGGAACAAAAAAAGCTGAACTTCATAAATAGTGAATTGTATCAAACATGAATACCAAAAAGTAAAATAAGTGTAATTAATCTAACAATAAAATAAATAAATTTATACAAAAAGTGCTTAAGATATTAAAAATATTGTAGAATTATTATATAATAAAAAATTAAGAATGATAAAATCGATGCCGAAAAAGCGGAAATCCGCGTTTCCGCGGAAATGTGTCATGTCTGTTTAATAGAAAGTAGTCAATTACGTCAGTGGTATATCATGTGCGTGATATAGTTTGGACGCCACGATGCATCTAATTATTCAATGCAATCATGATGATATAATTTGATATTTTTTGGCAACGTTAAAATTTACACAAAGACATCTGAAGTACAAGGAAAATTGTTAAACAACGAAAAATACTTCATATTGAATGTTGTTTACCAAGAGGTTTTTTGAATAAAGAAATATGTAAATAAAAAAATATTTCCTGTCATAATACATATGTTTATTTTATTTGTTTTCAATCAATGTTAAACATTTCTCTCGCACATATATCTATTTAAACACAAATGATTTGACGGGAAACCTCTCGAATGAAGAGGCAATTTGCACCCATCATACCATGACGGGTGATTTTCTAGTACTCTATAAACAACAAATTAGTGATGTAAGAATAGTGATTTGGTTGAACATTCAGCCAAATTTCAGACCGAATACCGAAAATGAGGTGGCCGAATACCTACTTTTTAAAAACATTTTACTTTTGATTTTAGATAAAATACAGCTAAATTTTGCAGAATTACATTTCAATACACTTATTATCAAAAAATCTTCTAACATTTATTCAATTTTAAGGGGGAGAGTAAACATTATCAGGTTAAATAACTTTTAACCCTTTAACTGTGGGTGTGGTTCATAAACCACATATTCATAAAATATTTCCAAAGAAAGTACCCGCAGTTGGAAGGTTAATGAAAAGGAGAAATGTTTTACTGGTTGGTAAGTAGAAGTGAAGAAGAATTAATATATTTTAAAGGAAATGACTTAACATTCTGACTTGGTGAAAAGAAATTTGGGTTGAAATCTAGAAGTTGGAACACACTCTTATTAAAACGGCGTCAGAACGTCAAAGCAAGATGGATGCTAATGGTAAACAAACGTGCATCGGTCACAGTTAAAAGTTAATTGTTTTAAAGTTTGATCTTGTTTCGAACCCATTGCGTTTCTGGTTTGTCGTTGCACTATCTCCCATTTCAAATGTAGAATTTCAACAGAACTATTAGCTTTCCTAGCTCACTGAATCTAAGCAATCTGTTTCATTTAATTATTCTAATGAAGCAGTAGAAATTGTGCTCGCGATGCCTGCGGCATCTGAAGTGGGCACTGGGCAAATTTTTTTAACTTAAACAAACATCAGTGGCTTTGCTTTTAGCAAAGCGGGAACCTAGTAGCTTCGCCAACAGTGAATGTATGGAGTCAGCTTCTTTTAATTACTCTAATGAAGCAGCAGAACAAGTAAGAGTAAAAAATTAAGACTCACTCAGTTCTAATATTTGCACTTGGGAGGAAATGCTTTAACTATATCAAAAAGAAAAACGAACAATGCGGCGCATCAAGGAAACCATCACGCAGGTGAAGACAGAATTCCAAAATTTGACCAAGCAACTTCAAAAATTTCATGCAAACGATTTTTATTATAAGGCAAAGAAAAAAAATTTCTCAATTATGTAATCGGAGAAATATATAATCACTAAATAAATCAAAGTTCTATTTTTCATTTATTCACTATTTGAAATTATCTTAATTAAAATATATTTTATTATTTAATTAAATATTTAATAAATATTTTAAAGTTTTATAATAATCCGTGTAGTACATAAACAACTCAAAAACGTGAAACGTTTGCCGTGACATCAGCAATGTAGCCGATGGGATTGGATTTGCCTTATTGGGTTGCCAATAAAACTAATCCATTTGATTCCTCAGGTAACCATATTGGCAAAGAAATCGCATGTGTTCGCGTTCCAACTTCTAGATACCAACCGAAATTTGTTATGGTTAATTGAAAGACATAAAGGATGACAAGCAAGTTTTTAATTTTTTTAAAGGTTTTAATAAATTTTCTAAAAAAATAAAATTTAAAAAACATAATGCAATGTATCTATAGATAAAATTATATTATTATAATTTATTTAGATTTATGAAAGCCACACTGTCTTATTCTTAGAATTAAAATGTTTAAAGTATACAACAAAAATACATTGAGGTGTTATGTTTAATGAAATCAATAAAAATAATAAGATCAATTTTATTAATATTTAATTTTTTAATTTTAAATTTGAGGAATATTTTATTTGCCATCAAAAGGGTAATGTTTTAAAAAGCTATTCGGCCAAATCACTATTCGTTACATCCCTACTGCTTACACTACTTTATTCTTATATACACTCCAAATGTGAACAAAATACTTGCATACCAAAAGCAAACTAAAAGTTACTTACAGGATTTTCCACCTCCCCTGTAGTGTGCTGAGCTTCAGCCTGCAAATCGATTGGTGGGGTATCTTCAACAATTCGTTGTACAGACATTTGAATGAACTCATCAAAAGAGTCAAGTTGCTGACGTACGAGACCTTTTTCATCAAAATATGCACTGATGACAATCCAACAGGCTTCTTGCCACAGATCTGCAGTGATTTCCTCCTCATCTTCTTCAAAGGTTTCTAGGAGACCAAACCAAACAATCAAAATAATGGCATCTCAAAGACACACAAAGCAGGCAAATAAAGGCAGGGAAAAAAAAAAAGACTTTCAGTTGCTACAATAAATTTACACAGAATTTAACAATGTAAATAATAAAAAGTTGATTGATGGATATGTATGTAGGATTGGCCTGTTTGTAAGGTTTTACTATGGTTTTCTATAGATAGGTGGATACATGAAACTTGTAAAAGTGCATTACATAAAGTTCTCTCAGACAGCTCATGTCGATACATTTCAATTGTTCAGTTGAAACTCTGAATCAGACATATACATATATATATGTCTGATTCAGAGTTATATATATCAATATATATGTAGGATTAGTCGATTCGGAGATGATTGATGGATATTATGTAGGATTGGCCTGTCTGTACGGCTTAGTGTGGTTTTCCATCAATTAGGTGGATGCATGAGTCAGCCAAAAGTACTGCATAAAGTTTTCTCAGATTGCTCATGTGGGTACATTCCAACTGCTCAGTTGGAACACTGTAGTTTAGAAGAATGTCTGTTTATTGAAACTCTTCGATAACACCACTGAACAGATAAATCCCACAAGCATATTAATTAATATGAAGATAGTTAACATAAATCTGGAGTTATCTTCATCAAATATCATTTACAGTTTTTCTTAAGTAAACAATCTGTTGTATATTTTAAAAGTATTAAAGCAAATATGCAAAATAGAATATAATTTTTGAGAAAGAAAAGTCTACCCACAATATAATTAGAATTTGATAAGGCTAGTTGGTAAAAAAAGGTTGCGACATGTAACTACATTAATTAAGTACTTTAAATGACAGGTATTGGTTCGTTAACCCTTTAAGCAGTTTGCCCGTACAGTGTACGTGCTACCCGAAATTGGCCTCATCTGGTTTGCCCGTACGGCGTACGGGCATCGATATTTTCTCCTTTCCTTTTCTGGTTTGCCCGCATTTTTCATTATTGAAAGAGACTATTTAGTATTATTATTTTTCAACAGATGGCGTGGCTTTTCCATGTAAATGAAATGCTTTTCATCCGGGTTTTTCTATGTAGCGGGAAAGCAGGAACTTTTCTTTGAAATTTTTGTTCTACTGTATGCCGTGCTTGTGAATCTTATGGAAATTATGGATGGAATAGATGACGAAAATACTTTGTTAGATGGTGAACTACATTCCGATACAGATACAGATATTTCTTCTAATTATTTGGATTATTCCTCAGATGACTCGTGCAGTGAGCTCAGCTCTGATGAAGATTTGAGTTCTGCAAGAATTTTTACCGAGGTTGATGTGAAAAATCCACCTGTTCCGTGTCCTCGATTTAAATTTTCTGGTATTCCCTCTGTGCACGTACAATTTGACGACACTTCTGATGTTCTACAATTTTATGAAACATTCATTGATTTTTTACTCATGAGTAAAATTGTGGAAGAGACAAATAAATATGCTAAACAGTGCATCCAATCCAGTGTTGCAAGACAATTCTCAAAGAGTAAATTTTGGGTAGAAACTACTGTGGAAGAGTTGCATGTATTTTTCGCTCTCAATATACTTCAAGGAATTGTAAAGAAACCTGGAATTGATCATTATTGGAGCAAAAGATATTCAACTAATACACCATCGCCGATTCTGCCTTTTGCAACGCTACTTGCATTTTTCTGATAATGCAGCATTTGACCCACAAAATCACAAATGCCCAAAATTAGTAAAAGTTTGGCCAGTTCTGAAACATCTCAATGAGAAATTTAGTGAAACGGTGACACCAGAGCTAGAAGTAACAATAGATGAGAGCCTTATGCTCTTCAAAGGACGACTAGGATGGAAACAATTTATTCCACTCAAAAGAGCTAGATTTGGAGTAAAATGTTTTATGTTGTGTGAATCTATTTCTGGTTATGTCTGGTCAATAATAATATATAAATATAATATAATAATAATACAGGTAAAGACACTATTCTGAAACCTGAGTATTCTAAACTCTGCTTTTCATCACAAATTGTCCTGACAATGATGGAGCCTTTCCTTCATAAAGGATACTGTCTTACAATAGACAATTATTATTCTTCGCCGGAATTAGCAGACAAACTTGTTTCATGGCGAACGGACACTAAACCTCAAGAGAAAAGAAGTCCCAAAGGAAATGCAGAAAAAAAATTGAAAAAAGGAGAGATTATAGCTTTTCAGAGAGGAAAAGTTACTGTGATGAAGTGGATGGATAAGAAAAAAGTTTCATTACTTTCCACAATTCACAATACTGAAATGGAACAAATTCAAGTCCGCTCTGAAATGAAAGAAAAACCGAAAATTGTCATGGACTATAATAACACTATGGGAGGAGTAGACCGCATGGACCAAAATTTGAAAAGTTTTGAAATTATAAAGAAAAGGGGTAAAAAATGTTACAGAAAGATTTTTTTCCATATTTTCGACATTGCTGTATGGAACTCATATGTTGTCTATCGTAAAAACGGAGGAAAAAACATGCAACTAGAATTTAGACTTGATCTCATTGACCGTGTAATTGAAAAATATCATTCGGGACTAAATTTCCACCATGGACGACCAGGTTCGGAGCCCGATCCTCTGAGATTGACAGAGAGACACTTTTTGGAAATAATTGCTCCCACAGATAAAAAACTGAGACCTGCAAGACAATGTGCAGTGTGCTGCTCGAAAAGAAATGAGAATGGAAAGAGAATCCGAAAAGAAACATGTTATTTCTGCCCTGATTGTGATGTAGGACTTTGCATTACACCATGCTTCAAATTGTACCATACACAAAAAGACTTCTGAACTGTTTGGAAAATTGTAAACTTCAAAATTCACAGTAAGTATGAGAGAAATTTTTGCAGAACTTGTAAACCATTCTTTACTGCATGCAGAATGTACTTGAAAAAAGCAAACATTTAGGGGGTTTTGTGTCCAAAATTGTAAAATAAAAAATGTTGTAAAAGCATTAAAAGTGAAAAAATAAATAAAATTCTTAATATTCTTATTCTATTAAGTATGGTACTTAATTATATGCAATAAAAAAATATGCCTTTTTTGGAAGCATTTCTGGTAAAATAATTGACCGCTTAAAGGGTTAAAACTTACTCAAGATTGCTACCTAGAACATTCAAATATTAAAAATAAAAGCAGATGTTACAGTTAAATTTTCAATTGATGCTACATTTCTATTTGAACACCTTAGACATAAACTGATACAATGTACTGTTATATTCTTTTAACAACTGTTACATTCTGTTAGGATACACAATGGATCTTTTCTGAAATAACTATTATTTAAAGAGTAAATATTAGGGCGGGCCGGAAAAAAAAAAAAAAAAATCGAATTTTGGAATTCTAACAGTGCGGAAAAGTTGCATTATCCCGACAATAGTTAACTCTGCAAAATTGCATTGTCATTGATTAATATCTTTTGCCTTCTCAAGATGGTCAAAGATTAAAAAAACTGCCAAAACCAGCCATTTTTACTAAAAATAATAAAAATTAGGAAAAAAAGTCAATTGTTTTCTAATGTTGGGCAAAAGGTCTACCAGTCAATCGTAATTAACTGTAAAAAAAAGTTTAACCAGATTGGTTAATAACTTTTGCCTCCTCAAGACAGCCATTTTTTACTAAATTAATAAAAATTAAGTAAAAGGACAACTGTTTTCTAAAAACGGCCAAATGGTTTTCCATTACATCATAATTAAGTATTTGACAGTTGTAAAGACAAGACACTTTGCCAAATAAAGGAAGATAATAAATTTTACCGAAAAGAAATTTGTAGAGGAAGTTATTGTAATAGAACCAGGATCGTAATATTTTGACCACGTAACTCCTACATCAGGTTTTTGAGTGCATCCTTTTTGACATTAGGGTATACTGGCCTTTGTTGCAAAAAAGCCCATCTCATCACATCTCAATCAATTACAACAGGTTCGGAGCTTTGTATCAGCACAAATATCATAAACTGTTTGATGAAAAAGAAAGTTAATGCTAAAAACATTACAGCAGTAGGATGTGATGTCACCATACAGGGCGCAAATCTGGTGTCATTGTGCTTCTTGAGGAAGAATTTAAAAAATCTTTACAGTGGTTAGTACTTATGTCTTTTAACATTTCAACGAGCTCCTTCCAAGACATGTATTTGAACACCTGGACAGTGAAACAACCGGTCCTCGCACATATTCTGAACCGATAGGGAAAAGTCTGGTGAACTGCGAAAACTTGCCAGTAGCAAACTTTAAGCTAGTTTATTGTGACCTGCCAGTAGTAATGGCATCTTCAGGAGGCAAAAGTTATTAACCGATCTGGTTAAAAGTTTTTACAGTTAATTATGATGGACTAGTAGACCATTTGCTTTCTATTAAAAAACAATTGTCCTTTTCCCCAATTTTTATTATTTTTAGTAAAAAATGTCCATTTTTCGAAACTTTGACAGTCTTGAGGACGCAAAAGATATTAATCAATGACAATGAAATTTTGCACAGTTACTATTGACGGGATAATGAAACTTTCCCTCACTATTAGAATTCTATAATCCAAAATTAGATTTTTTCGGCCTGCCCTAGTAAATATACAAAGCAAAATATCAATATAACAATACAGATTTAGTTTATAAAATATTCGGTTGGTATCTACAAGTTGGAACACACCAATTTCTTCGCCAATATGGTTACCTGAGGAATCGAGGCGGATTAGTTCCATTGGCAACCCATTGGCTAGATTGCTTACATCATGGTAAGCGTTTTGCGTGATTTGAGTTCTTTGCGTACTACGCGGATTTTTAAATAACTAAAAATATTTATTAAATATTTAATTAAAAATAAAATGTATTTTAATTAGTATGATTTCAATTAGTAAATAAATGACAAATAGAACTTGGGTTTATTTAGTGATTATATATTTTTCTGATCATATATTTAAGAGATTTTTTCTTTGCCTTGTAATAAAATTCGTTTGCATGGAATTTTTGAAGTTGTACTTGTTTTGAATGCTATTAAGGGCAAATGTTCTGCTGCTCCATTAGAGTAATTAAATGAAGCTGATTCCATACATTCACTAAGCTAGCGAAGCTACTAGGATCCCACTTTGCTGAAAGCGAAGCCACTGATGTTTTTTTAAGTTAAAAAAATTTGCCCGGTGCCCACTTCAGATGCCGCAGGCATCGCGAGCACTATTTTTCCTGCTTCATTAGAATAATTAAAAGTAACAGATTCCGTACATTCAATTTGCTAGGAAAGCTAGTAGTTCTGTTGAAATTCTACATTTAAAATAGGAGATAGTGCAACGACAAACCACAAGCATAATGGGTTTGAAAAAAGATTAACTGTTAACTGTGACCGATGCACGTTTGTTTACCATCTTGCTTTGGTGACTTGGCGCGATGGCACCGTTTTACTAAGAGTGTGTTCCAACTTGTAGATTTCAACCAAATATTCTTAAGATAGTTCATTTACAAATGCTGAGAAGCTTAAAAATAATTTTGATAATAAAATCTCAAAGAAGATTACAGACCGAAGTTCTTGCAGGTAAGAAATGGATAATAAATTATATAAGAAATAAATTTAAAAATATTAATTACTTATTCACTGTGGCTATGGTTTATAAAAAAAATAAAACAAATTTTCATATATTATCATAGTTAAATCAAAACTTCTAAAATTATTTATATTTTAAGTAAATCACAAAGTAATTAAACCAAAGTCAATCAATTTATATATGCAATTAATAATTTCAATAAAAGATGACACTATCCTGAATTCAGATTTCATTTTAACCCTTTCTAAACGGCACCAGAAAATTACATTCAGCATGTAGAGCAAGCTAATGGTACAAATATTATATTGTTACAATTATGTAAAGCATTTTCATTCTTAAGCGATCCTTTCCTTAAAACATTATAGCATGTTACCAGCTTCGAGAAATAAGATCGAAACGCGTATATAAAGGGATTAACTGCATCAATTTTTCATCTGTTAACTATATTATAATCACTGGGTTTCTAAAATAACTAAATATATAGATAAATCACCACTTATGCCATGACTATCCAACGACCCACATCAAACAGAAAATATTCATGATAAATGTGAGGAATTCTTATCAGAGCAAAAGACATTTATTACAAAATTCTACTTTGACAGTTGGTTTAGTAACTGAACCAATATAAACGTGATTATGTATTCATGTGCATTTATTAAGGAAAGGGAATGTTTCAGAGATGGGTTTGAAGCCCGAAAGATAATTTAAAACAGAATTATCTTTATCAAAACTTAATAACAACAAATGAAATATCAATGGCAATACACGCACTTGCAGTTATCTTTATTAGCACAAGTTATAACAGAGAAAATAAAAGTATCTTCTTAATGAACAATATGAGATGTTATTCAAATGTAAACAAACTCAATTACTTACCATCTTCTCCTTCATACATTGTTTACTATTGAAAGTATGGTCAAAAATACGGCAATAGATTACTCCACAGCACTCATCAACATGTCGCTTGCGCGAATACCTGCTTTACTTTGATGCGCTCGTAGGAAGCAATCCTTTCATTTCAGTTCAAAACTGTTGTTCAGCTTTCTACGCAACAAACACAATCGACATAATGCAAAGCACTAAAGGAAATGTAAGCAAATATTTATTTCAATTTAAAGCCTGAAATTACTATCATCAAAAGCAATATGAATTTCTTCATGTCACTTTCTTGCTGCTTGCGTGAACTTGTACATCAGCAGGATTCGTCGTGGGATCCAAACCTAAACACTACAGCCGAGATCCAACTCAACGAGTTTCCTAAAAGGTTTAAGCCAGTATTTTTCTCAAGATTTCGTCTAGTTCTGTCTTTTTTTTCGTTTGGGTTAATTTCATAAAATTATCAGGTTTCGGAGATTTTGGACTAGTAAGTCCGTGCGCTTCGACCACCATTTGCATGAAACGAATGCAACGAGCGTTAACAGCATTCAAAAGAGACTGCTTAGGGGGGAAAAAAACTATGAGATGATAAACTCGATTTAATGTGATTGATGAAATCATTCTCCATGTTTCTATACACATTTATTTAACTTGACTTGTTTCATGTTTGTTAGGATGGAATCTTGAATCGACTTTTCTCTCACTCTCTTAAGTGCTGCAGTTTGAAATTTTATTCTATAATTTGTTGTCAAGGACGATACACTATTTAAATATTTTCAGAACTTAATTATCAGTTAATGCAGTAATTTAATTAATTTTTCTCATACATGTGGTGCCATCTGGTAGTGAATTTGAAAAAGTTGAGTTCATAATTCCATGATATATATAACAATGAATTATAACTAAAAGATTAAAAAGTAGGAAATTGTTAAAATTAAAAAATATATATTTTAGTACAGTGTAGTATTAAAAGTGTGTTTTTAAAAATTGTTCTTTTGAAATTTATTTATGATGTTTTCCGAAAATAGCTATATCTCAATCGGCGCTATTCACCAACGCGTGTTGACGCTGACACTCGTGTCAGCACTCCGATTTCTTATTCTCCATGCCAAAAACGCGGATTGTCGGGCGCCTTTTTCCCCCGTTTTTCAATCTCAGAAAATTGGCGAGTTATCGTGGGATTGAGTTCGTTCTGTGTTTGTGCGCATTGCCAGTAGAATGAAAAATCGTTTTGGCTAAATGTTTTGATTTTTGCATTGCTTGTAAGAGTACTTTTTTTTGGAGAAAAATCAATCTGAGGAATATTTTGGTGTTTAGCCTAACTAATAATGTAATTTTTTATATGTTGAGTGAAGAATAATAACTTCTTGCCGCTAAATTTTGTTTCAAGATGTATATGTTATTAATATCTATCCTGGATTGTTGTCATTTTTAGAATGCAAACTACTTATTGTTCAGGTAAATTTAAATATACATATTAACTAAAAGTATAATGTATTTACTGTACCTGTTGATGCATTCAGAAAATTGACTTTATATTTAATGAAGCTTTTTTCTGCAGTGTGTTTCCAAGTTCAAAATATTGATCCCTGTCTATTATATGTATTGTAATGCATGATGTTTTATTTCCTATAAGATTTTTACTACAAGAATGCAAATCTTTGATTGTTCAGATAAATTTAAAATGCTCATATTTTTGTATTTTAAAGCTGTGTTTAGTTACGTCTTAATTGATGAGAAGTAGTTTTATGTTATGTTATCCAACTTTGCTATCAAAATTGCATTCTCTAACATTATTCCATCTTGGCCACTCTATATAACTAATAAATACCTCTTCCTTACTCATAAATTTACTGTGTTGTACTATTTAGTTGTTTTATGTGCCATGTCGATTTTTATTTTAAAAGAAGTAACTCTCTTATTGGTTAGATAAATTTAAAATATCCATGTTTTTTACATGATGGACAGTATCTTAAATTATATCTTATACATAATGTAAAAGCCTTATATTTTGCAAACGATTGTTTTCTTGAAATTACCAGGTGTATTCCTTCTTTGTAAATAATATAACACTTTTGATATGTATTGAGGCAATATACTCGGAAAGGCATCCAGAAAATTGTCTTTGTATTTAATAAAGCTTTGTTCTGTGGTGTATTTCCAAGTTAATATATTGATCCTCAATTATTAAATGTACTGTAGAGTTATTCGTTATATAGTTCTTTATGGGATTTTGTTAGAATAGTAATTATTTTTAGTGGTTAAAATAAAGTGCATCATATTTTTATTTATGAATGTGTGAAGTTGGAAATTTCCTTAAAAATATTGTTTGAGTGCATATTAAACAGTATAAATTAATTCATTCATTGGTATATAGTAGCATTTTACATAGAAACTAGAGTGCTTTATCAGTTTTTTTACAGTATTAAATAACTAAAATTTCTGTCAATCTATGCAGCTTAT
>BGPR01013928.1:4588-40458 GCA_013235015.1 Araneus ventricosus | reverse complement strand
AATACCAGAAGCCGAGCCATACGTCAGCTAAAATTGTGTCCGAAATGTTCAGTGAAGTCGGAAGAATCTAAAGACACCAAAGTAATTTTTTAGCTTTAATTTCTAAATCGGAGATTTTAGTATGCGCTTAAAGAAAAAAAAGAGGGAAGATTGTCAGTAATTATATTCACATTGAAAAGCATCTCGGCACACCCACCAATAGATGAAAAATTGAATAAATTATTCGTTTCGTTCATTTTGGTAATTTCTATTATTACATCAGAACCCGAATTCTGCTTTTCAACGTTAAAAAAGTATTTGCCGAGATGCTCTAGTTATCAGTGCATTTGGACCGACTCCAATGGTTAAAGATGTTTTCCTTAGATGCAGCAACGTCGGAGATAATTTTTTCTCAGAAACAATACAAAAATGGATTCATTATAATTAAAAAATAGCAAAATAATTTTTGAATAAGTTGTATCACTATTAAATGTTAACATATACCATCGCAAGTAGGAAAATATACTATTACCCACATCCGAAATTAAACCCTAAAAGAGTTTATTTTTCAGCTGCAGTTCCGCAAATCAAAGTCTGCGAGAGTCGAGTACAGGAGAATTAAATTTTCAATTAAAATGCTTCATTGAAAAAATGAATTAAAGTTCATTTCGAAAGAATTTAACATTTTGAATTAAAGCAAGAAAGTTATTTTATAATGGAAGCAAGTTATTTCGATTATCAAAAATTTAAAAAACTCTAAACTTAAAGCAATTCAAATATGCATCAATGCTTGGAATAGGATGAAATATTTCATCCTTCACTTTCACACTTTCTTAAAGAATTCTGTTTTACAATTTATTTTGAAAGATACATTTGCTATGGATGGGAAGCTTAAAATTTAGCTTCGGCTTTTAATTAAAACCCCCAAGGCAATAGGTTAAATTCCTAATAAGATGCAAGCACCAATTTCATATTTTTCTTATTTCAATCTATTTAAGAGGGTAAAGAATACACGAGACATTTAAGCGCGACCAAGTGATTTTGGCATTGAAAATGAATTTTTAAGTTTACTTATTTACGGATTTAAACAGCGTACTGGCAAAAAAAACCGCCGAACGTTTCACATGCTATGCCAACCAAGAAGGCGTTAAGACGCTGCCTGCCAAGACCAATACGTGATTAGTTGGTTTTGTTCTTTAATCACAAATGTAGAATTGTTATTATAACTGCGAGACAGCAATAAATTTCATCGGTTTCCCGATACATAATTTAAACGGCGAGTCCTAACTAAAGTTTGGCACAGAAGACACTGAAAAAGGAGCAAATACATGTAAACAAGTGACATTTATTGAAGCAAATAATTCAAGATACAAAAACATAAATTTACATTTTTGAGCGCAACAATGATGCAATATTACAAATGCACTCAGTTGGTTGGTTGGTTGTTTGAGGGTTTTTGGCGCAAGGGCCAGTATTTGGCCATGCTGCGCAAAACAAGGTAGTAATTTGTAAAAGGTAATGTGTAAAAAAGTAGGAATATGTAAAAGGTAGTAAGTGGATATAAAAGTCAAATGCAGAAGAAATTAAACTTTCACTTGCTTATCTAGCGAGATAAGGTACAAATGCACTCAGAAAACACATTATTTAACAGTTTTATGAAAGTAAATCGAGTAAAATATTCTATATCTACACACAAAAAGATTTTATTCAAATTCTTCTTGCAAGAATAGATTTATTTAATACATCAGGAGTGGATTTTTATCTATTCTCTCTAATGATTCACCAGTTTATTTGCAGTCTGAATAGCTGAGACATGTTTTGAAAGTTTAAGGAAACGTTATAAATATTTACAAAATGATTCTTGGACGTAATTGATTTATAAATTTCTCAGAAGACTATTATCTACAAAACTATTTAAAGTTAATATTTTTCTCATGAAAAGATGTTGGAAGTTTCGAACGAAGCGAATTTCCAAACTTCAAGCTTTTTCAGAACATACATTCAGAAAGAAAAAAAATTATATATTTAAATAAGAGGGATTTATTGATACAATTTTACGGGTAATTTAAGATAAAAATGCAACTTGAGATTTCAGAGAAAAAACATAGAAGGCTTCAAATGTAAACTTTGTACATAGTGCAAACATTATACAGAACATATATACACGATCGATTTGACATTATGCAAGAATACGAGGGAAAAAGAAATTTTCCTAAAGTGAAAGTTTTTAGAACATACATTTACAAAGAAAACAACACACATGTGAAAATGAGATGCATTTAGGAATACAATTTTTACATAATTCAACATAAAAATGCTACTTTACATTTCAGATTGAGAAAAGGTGTGGAAAGCTTCAAATTTAGTCATTTAAAAGAACCTTTTTACATGATCGATTGCACATTATGAAGAAAGAATATTGATCAAACACAGAATTTTTTCCGTTCAATTCCATTTTATGCAATCCCATACATTAAACATGATGACATTAAATTCATACATTGAGAGTCGACTCAAAAATACAATATTAGTTTTATTACAAATCCAATAGTTGAAACAACTGTTTGAACATTAAAACTACTAGGTACTTGCAAAGAGATATTTAATAGACTTTATCGATGAAAGTAGTGACTATGAATTTGTTTAGCGATCATTATCAACAAGATTAACAATTAAAGAGATATTTACATTTGAGAGAGTTTCTAAACGTAACAAACTTTGTTTCAAGATTCATGATGTGGTTACATTTCAGGTGAAAGTCAAAGTATAGGAAAAGATGCTGCAAAACATGACTTCCAAATATGGGCATTCGCATTTCATTGTCGTGACTTATTGAGTCATTAAAAGGGAGGCACGAATAGCCGTCATGGATTGAAAATCCAAGACATCCTTAAAGAAAAGTCATTCAGTTTGAATCTGCTTTTAATGAAGATCAGAATTTAACCAGACAGAAATTACAATATTCTAGCAGAAGTGAAATTTTCCCACACTTACATTGTAGACGGAGAAATTGCTACTTTAACGCCGTTCGAACGTATAAAATGTTCGAAAACTAATTTTACTTGTTCAACGCTTTAATGTTACAAACGCCAAAGTGATCTGGTGCTTAAAATTTATGTACAAGAGCAAATGGAAAATGAATTTCAGCATTAGAATGGCACAAAAAATATTATTAATGCAACTGCATACCAAGTAACTGTTCATGCAAATTTTCATGCTAGAGATAGGCAGTCAAAAGTTAAGGCATTATTTCGTTGTATCTACAGCGACAATTCGTGTCCCTTTTATTAGATTTCTTTACTATTACGTAGAAAATAATCCAGAGAAAAGCCAAACCTGTTACTTCAGAGATCACTTTTAGGAGAGAGAAGCTCTAGATAGTTAACAGGAGCACCAAGAAAGCAATTTCATTACACAGGAACTAACTACTACAACTGAGCACAATTTATGATATTTTAGGTATGCAAGCGAGTTGGCGAACAGGGTTTGACACATACTCCAGAGTTTTATGTTTGTCAGGCACTCCTCCCTAGGTATAACTAGACAATATTACCACTAAATTTTAACAGAAACAATTCCTTGCCTTTACCCAAGAATTTCCAAGATGAACAGGTCTAAATACTTAAGAAAAGACAATCCCTATATTTTGGGAAACCATGCACCAATAAATGATGTTTGTTAAAAAGGACGAGGGCTGCGTCTACAGTTCCCTTTACCGAAAAGTAATTTTTGTAAATTTCTTTTAATTAGTTCATTATTTCTAACAGGAACGAATTTGAAGAGGAATTAAGAATTTGAAACATTTAAATAAAAAAATTATTACATATCCAATACATGCTTCATTAAACACTCAATTAAACGATTACAAAAATTTCACAAATCATGCTCACAGAATTACAATGATTAAGTTTATATAACCATCTTTGAAAATACATTATTAATCCTCTAAATTCATCAGCACAGAAGTAAATATTTAACTATATATTGGCAGGATACCAAAAATTAGGAAAAAAGCAACAATTATTGAGTTACAGTGCAGTAGTATTGCCGAGACTTGATTGTTTTTATTTCTCAATTAATAACAAATGTTATTCTGTTTATTAATTCATGAAAATCTGCGACTGGGTGAAGTGCCAAGGCATTTAATTGGAAAAAAAACTGCCGTTTCAATCATTTGCTAAAATAGCTCGAAGAAAATATTTTCAATTTGGCCGATAACAATACATAGAAATATCTGAAAACGACCAGCGAGTTAATTCCATCTCGTGCATTTTTGTTGGTTTCTTTCACTACTTTCAGATAAATCAGACGTTCACTCTAAGTTAAGACTATCAAGGAGATTCCTAGGAGTTTTAGCACCAAGAGATGTGGATTAGAGACTTTGAGGAAGCGTTAGTAGATGGAGATTTGCACAGCCTTTGAAATTCATAGTGCGATATGCAAAACGAAGTGTCTACTGGTGCAGCATTTCTCTTTAGTAAAGCACCGTCAAGAATGATCCGACTCCCCCCCCCCTTTCCCGAATTATAATACGTATAAAGTAGTTTTAATACTTGTTACAGAAGTCGCTTTAGGGCGAATTATTCGGGAATATAACCACTTAGAAATATTTGAAAAATCTCACAGCATAGTTATTTTGATCGAGATTCAGCTGCAGAGCTACTTGTGTAACTAGGTTCGGTTTCCACGAGTAAAAATCAGATCAGAATGTATTAAATATCTTCAGATCGTGCCAGAATAGATCAAATGGCTCAGAAAGCAACTCAAAACGAGCTTATCTAGGCAGAATATAGCATTAGGGGAAAGCGATAGAAATTCAACAATAGGATAAAATGAAATAATCCACGCAATCGAACTTTTTGGATGAAAGTGAATACAAAATTGTGTAGAGCTGGTTCTCCTGCAGGTTCCATCTTCTGAGGGCATTCTACAGCAAGAATTTCACAAGACGAAATGGTCATGATCAAAATCTGCTTTCTCGTTGCAATGTATCGGACATAAAAGAAATGCTGTGATTTGGACCAGAAAACTGTTGATTTAATCAACCGTGTTCGATATGTTTTGTAGGTTCAAACTGTACACTGTATGCAGATTGCATCATTGCCGGAATCCGCCTTTACTCTGTATTCATACAGATATGCTCCTTTGAAACCAAAAGGTTGTCTAGCGAGACCAGATTTTTCTTACACATCATTAGCAGTTTTTTGCTTAAATTAAAACATCAAAATTAACAAAGTTGTCTATGGATTTGGGGCCATCATTTAAGCAAATACGTTAAAGAAAAAGATTAAGTGTTAAGATTGCGTTTTGATTAATCGAGAGAAACTTGAGGATAAACTAAGCAATTTATATGCAAAATCACTAATTAGAGGCACTAAATTTAATTGGAAGGAATGACCTCAAGCGACTATCGGTTCAAGGAGACTTTCTGGAAATTTATATCATTAGTAAGCAACAAGAATAATCACCTTAGTGGCCATTGCATATAAATTATGTTGAGCAACGATCAAGGCATATTCTAAAAGCAAGATTACTTTTTTAAACTTTCAAAAATATTAATTTTGTATAAAACGGCCGTATTGCAAATTCTGAATTTTAGAAGCAAAGTTAATGATTATTGTAAGAACAAGAATAAATCTCGAATGGCAAGTACTCGGCATGTTTCTATTTAATGTTCACTTTCGTTATCCAAATAATTTCCTATTCTGAAAAAAAGTGTCATCTTCCTTGCGACAAACAAACGAGATTTAAAATAAAGCTTAGACCCACTTACGCTGCATTTTGAAGCTGGATCGTTTGTTTCAAGAATGTACCAACTCTAAATTTGAAACGCCGAATCATTAAATAACTTTGCCTGTCTATTCTTTCTTCAACCAGACGATATGAAGGAATATGGTTCTTTAGAAGTAACAATTTCTTATTATTTCAGATTTTTCCAATTTGATGGGCAATTCAGAGGATTAACTTTCTAACTGCTTAACAACACCGTATCTGAGACACTTAATTTATCTCTCACTTGCATTAAATGTAGTGTAGGTAAATATAATTATTTTAATTAAAAAATTAATCTTTTGAAGTTCTTAAATTTATTTGGAGAGGATCAAATAGATTTAAAATCTAAAGTTTTAATCTGACCGCATCTTTCTGTAGCATCCAGAACTGGGAAATTTAAAAAGGCGACTACTATCTTAGCTACTTCAATTCCAAGCTGCATATCCATCTTCATTTCCTTTAATTGAAGAAGTGAAGTCGGCAAAATTTACGTTGCTTGTATACAACAAAACGAAAAATTAAAGCCAAAATATTTCAAGTCAGTTTAATAGATCGTTGAATGGGAAATAAAACGATTAATCGTCTGCGAAATATTTTAAAATTTTTGTTGTCTTGTGATCAAAAATCATCAGCATTAGAAATCAAAATTTAGATGGATTAAATCAAGAAATCTGACGTCCTTGAGTTTCTTGGGAATCCAAAAATAACGTTCTAGATTTCCTACTCTCCAGCACCGATACACGAGAGTGAAGCACAATTCTTAAACTCGACTGTAGAACGACACTCATTTCTGTTTGAAAAAAAAATTATACAGCAACTTCACACGGCATTTTTGTGCAAAATAAATTGCCGACTATATTGAAACTGATGCCTCTCGTAGCCAAGGCCTCAGAAACAGGATTCGGTGTAATTTTAAATTATTTCGGTGTAAACTCGAGGTAATTTTCTTCAAGATATCCAATCTCTCCGATGAAAGTTGCATCTAAATTTTCTACAAATTTGAAATAATTTTTTACGACAGGCAGAGCAAAAGTATGACATCTACATTAGAGTAAGAATTAACCTAAACGGGGCAAGAAATTCGGGAAGCGTCAAAGATTTTCACAATTTGGACAAACAACTAGATTTCAACAGAAATTCTGATTTGCCGGAGGAAAATGCAGAGTGTTTAGTTAATTAATATTCGAATTTATATCTGCGAGAGATGTCGAATGCACTTTTTCGATTAATTACCAGTAAAACAATATTCAAGTTCACGATTAACCATTTCGAATGCTTTGGATTTAAATAGGAGAGAAGAATCTTATTTGAATTTACGTCAATAGTTTACTCAATTGAGAGAAACTCTGAAATGATTTGCTACTACAGAGCAAAAGTATAAATTTTAGTTTTTCGGGATTCAGTTTTCAGAAATTTCGCACCATCGTTATTACTTTCGAATAATTTCTGAACATTTTGCTTAGTTCCGAAAAATGTATATATATAACAAATATTAGGAAATGCCAATGCGCATTCGTCTACGCCAGTTAATTTATGTGATTCGGTACGTAGATCTCAAATGCACGACTAGTGCACCCTTAAAACCAGAACTCTCTCGGCTTCCCTTTTATGCATAAACTAAATTCCCAAAGCTTATGAGAATGATATTGTATTAAACTTAACGCTGTTGTAAGTCAAAACTTCAATTCTAAATTTTCATAGTGAATTCGCTTTACGGGTTGCGATATTGAACCGATGGCACTGAAAGCCCAACTTTCGAGTATTCTCCGATGTCGCCGGACGTGAACAGTAGTAGGGAGCGACTCCAGCAATGCAATTCGTAGACTTTTCAATGAAAATTTACGTCTACTAATAGCTATGAAAGCACCGCAATAACAAATTATCAGTTTCTAGTTTTCTAATGATACAAAACCGATGATCATGATTTTAAATCCGAACTAATATGGAACGGGAGATAGCAGGGAAAGTCTAAATATACGGTTTTATTGCCCGCGTATCCTTTCAAAGCGTGGAATCTCCTCCTAGCTATACTCCGAAAGAATTTGAAGTTCAGCTGACTTTAGAGCTGCATGCAAGATGTATATACGATTATAAAACTGAAATTACAGAATTCAAATTTGTTTCATCTTCCTATTCGGAACGTTTTGATCATGTTGATCAGACATGATCAAAACGATCAGTTCCTACAATACAAGAAAGGCCAACTCGCTAGCAAAGTTGGTCCTTCTTCGAATGTACCGAGATAAGAGACAATACCGAAGTCGATGTTTTTGGATTCCGACAAATGGGTTTGCATCATTAGAGAATTAGAAACTGACAATTTGTTATTGCGATGCTTCCGTAGCTATTGGTAGACGCAAGTTTTCACCGAAAAGTCTACGAATTGCATTGCTGGAGTCGCTGCCTAATTTACTGCTGTTCACGTCCAGCGACATCGGAAAATACTGAAAAGATGGGCTATGACTGCCATCGGTTCAATATCGCAACCCGTAGAAGTGAATTCACTATGAAAATTTAGAATTGAAGTTCATTTATAACAGCGTTAAGTTTAATACAAAATCTGTTCTCGACAGCTTTCGAAATTTTTGTATAAAAGGGAAGCCGGAGAATTCTCGTTTTAAGGGTGCACTAGTCGTGCATTTGAGATCTACGTACCGATATGTACCCAATCGCATAAATTAACTCGCGTAGAAGAATGTGTATTGGTCTTTCCTAAATATTTGTTATACATACATTTTTCGAAACTACGCAAAATGCTGACAAATTTCTAAAAATCACTCATTCCCTTCTTTCAGACGCTTATTTCAAAATTTGAGAATTCTAGAAAAAACCAGAAGTTCTCGAGGTAAATCAGCTAGAAGACCGAGAAATGAGCGAATAGATAAGACATTTTCGTTTTAGAGAAATCAGCAAGGAGGGAATAAAATTATACATTTTAAAAGCATGATTTTCGCGTTCTTTTCATTTTGTATGATTTTCAATTCGCATAATACAAGAATTATTCATAGAAAGGCTTTAAAATTAGTTTCCGATGCAAGAAAATATACAATACAAGCCAGCGCTTTTCGTATTTAAGTTGCAGGGTAAATTCTTTAAAAACATATAACCAAATCAAGTTACTCATCTTAACTGCTTTCATTTATTTACCATTTCATATTTATAAGAGAAAGTACACATGTAATTATAACCATGTGGATTTAAGACAAAATATTTTGGAAGAGAATTTTCAGTTTGAGAATCTTTGCTCTTGGTTATTTAATCAAATAGAAGCAGTTTTAAATATTACGTTGAAAAGTAAATATAATTATTCTCAATTCAATGTGGACAATTCAAATTATACAAAACTGCTGGTAAGAAGTTGCTGCATATTTTTCTAAACTTTTTATTATTACATGATAAACCTATTTAATAAAGCTATTAAATATGTAATGCGTAATGAATAAAATTTAGAATTCCTTTTATATTCACTACAAAACTATTTATCAATTATCGACAAGATCGATGTAACTTTGCGATAATAGGAACTTAGCACCTACATTAGGGAATGAAGATGGGTTCTGCAACTAAGATAAACTCGATAAAATTACCTGCTTGTAGTTTGAAGGCAAACTTCCTCGGCTTGGGATTATAGTAATCTTGCGCTTTCGGTTACAAGATTTCAATATGGCAACATCAAAGAAAAATCTTTGTTTCAAAGTACAAACTACAAAATGTAAATAATTGTTAATTAAAATTTGAAAGAATATCAGTCTTCCATTTTCCCATTGTACTTCGGCAAGAATTAACATATTTTAAAAACCATCTATTTTCGTGAAGTCAGGAAGGCAGTTTTGCAGAAAATGGTCTAGAAATTTGGAATATTCTCTGTTTAAGTATACCAAAAGAAGATTTGATAAAGAATTGATATTAACACTCCTCATTTCTAGCATTAAAATTTGTCACTCAAAAATGATTCTTTCTCTGTCGAATATGCTCGAAAAATTAGTGTCCGATAAATAAAACATTCCGAGAATAAAGTATCAAAATCGGGTTGAGAAGATGTGCAGTATTAAATAAGCGATGCAATATTAAACTATATCAGTCTAAATTTTTTTTAAAAATCCCTTGTATTCGCTCTCACTTCTGGACAGAAATTTCACTCTGGTTAATAAATATGCAGTGCAGACATTGTTTCGAACCACTCAAGAACTCGAAACTGGGACGAACCTTAACGAATATTCAAGCATGGCGCCCGATAAAGATGAAAAGCAGACGTATTGAAGCTTATCAGTTTCGAATTACTTTGGCGTCACGTTTTGAAGCTATACCAATTGTATTTGGGGATATACCTCAAAATTTTGAGCTGTGGATACATGAAAAGGAAGAAGCCGGAAGTAGTAACTTCTCCATCGGATGGAAATTTTTTTAACTTGCACCAGGCCCTGTTAACCCGTCACCCTTTGGTTCCGAATCAGAGAATGCCATCTTTCTACTGCGGTCCCACCTGCTGAAAGCCATGCTTCCCAGATTCTCAATGAGGCATATTTTTGAAGGAATATTTTATTAAATTATAACGACAGCGAATTATTACAAGTTACTTGTTGACATTCGATTGCTCAGATGATGCTAGAGGATTCGGTAGGTTTTGTTAATATTTTAATCTATTCACACTAAAACTAAGATATTTCCTCTCAATATGTAATTAGAGTTGGGGATCCTAGTATATTTCTAAATATATCAATTAGTTTTATCGATAAATGTGATTTAGCCACCTCGAGACATTCTGAAGTTGAAATTATCAATGGACAATTTAGCGTTTTATATTGAACTTCAGTTTCTGGTCCCTTAAATTGCAAGTCGGTTGACCGGAATATGAAGAGCTGAATAATTTGACTTAAAAAGTGAAGCAATAGTCCAATTTAAAATTTCAAGAGCGGGAAAATATCACCTTTCAAAGTAAAATACGCTCCTTAAAAATTAGAGATTACTTTAAGGGAAAAATCCTAAACACATTACAGCGTTATCTGTCACGGCGGCGCAGATGTCAGCAGTTCCAAAATCCCTGCTATGATTCTCTCATTTAGAGTTTCCCACCGGGATATGGGTTATAATCCTTAATGATAATTTGCCGAATCCGGCATTCATTTATGTTAATAGATTTGGTTCTTGCTGGCTGTAACTAAATTTTAACGCTAACGAAGATGCACGTATAGAGCATTACGTATGCTGAAGTCATTATGGCTTCCAAGTTCGATTCTAGACCGTGAAACAAATTGAAGATTCAGAATAGTTCGTGTACCCAATGATAAATCACAAAATGTTGCAACGAATTAGATTAAAGAGACGTACTTTAGTTATTTCATAAAGTAGGTGCAGAAACTTAATATTTGAAGAAAAAGCCACCGATGGCAAATTCCGTGTTTTGTGCATCGCAGGTTCTTTCAATATTTAATCAATTATATATCATATTTTAAAGAATCAATTATTGCCAACATTCTAGAAGTTGAAAATGCCCAAAATTTTTAAATTAAGAAAATTTTCATCCGTTTATTAATTTTCAAATAGTTTCGATCAGAATGGTGATCAGTCATCATGATTGAAACTTATTCTCGAGACTACCTATTAACTCGCTAGCAAAGTCAATAGGTAATCTTCTGCAAAAACTAAAGACCAACTGTTAAAACATGGGTGGTATTCAAGTAGTTTAAGAACCTGCAATACAAATTTGGAAAAATATTTCTAGTTAAGCTTGAATTTAAGTTTATTTAGCGACGGAACGTTGCTAAGCGTTTAAAGTAATATCGAGTTTAATGCTTCTGGCCAAAAGAATCTTTCAGAACTTAACGATGAAAAACAAAGAACAGAGTTTAAAAACGAGGGCTGCATTTCTACACTAAAAACGCGATCTATTATTGTGCATAAAATTTTTAGCGAATCCGACTTTAATTTTCATTTATGAATAATATGGCTTAGAATCGCATTGAGGCACGAACATTTTCTTTAGGTATGTGTTTCAGTTTATTCAAGGTAAGAAGCCGAAGTTATTGTTCAAACGCTCTTAATTGGAAACTTGATATTGCACGATAGGCTAATTTGAAACAAACAAGAATCGGAAGTGTCTCAAGAATTTTAAGTGCTTATAGATTAAGTTTTCTGGAATCAATTTAAATGCTTCTTCCGCGATGTCAGTACGATTTAAAAGGATTTGAATAGCTTATCAGGAAAGTTTAATACTTTGGGAACACGAACTACTTCTGTCTGGAAACGCTTTCTTAAATACCTCAGAATAGAAGACAAGGGACGCCAAAAACCGAACTTCAGCATTAGAACAATTTTTGGAAAGTCTCCAAGAGAAAAATACGTGCCTGATTTACTTAGAGGATATGGAATACTTTTTTACAGCCAGAAGAATCACAATTTTCATATGCAAAAGAGCGGGCTGAAAGGTTTGGATCAGTTACATGAGCGTCCCATTCTCATGCTACACCAGGGCTATTTAGCTTGCAACTTGTGTGCGGGCAGGTACCTCATGTCCCCCGACTTCTAATTAACTAACTTTCGAACATTTCATCAACGCCGTCAGGTGTAAACCTCATATACAAGGCGATATTCCGTGGAATGCAGAGGACTCTGCATAACTGAAAGCCTCTGTAATGATTTCCTAAATTGCCCACAATTTAAAAAAAAATGGGTATGCATCGTAAAGGAATATGATTTTACCTTCAATAAGCAATACTATGGTATTTTGCAGAATATGCAACTGGAGATTTAGGATCTTCAATATTTTAAATACTGTTTATTAATTTCAGATTTCTCTTACCAATAAAATCGGATTTCGCTTCGGACAATTAGAATTATTTTTCATTTTGATTCTTTCGAGAATTAACCTATACGTTTAGCACCACCGGTTTAATGTTTGACAGAATAACATGACATCAAGACTTATGCAGCAAATTTTAAATTTTGGGCGACATACCGAGATTTTTTGCAAGAATTCCCAATACAAAATATTTTCCTTGTAATGTGGACCTAAGCTTTATAATCGGGATGCATTTTGAAAGCGGTAAAAGTGTTATAAATGCTGCCCTATAAATCATCTTGTTTTCTTTTAATTTGAAAAATGTTTTATTTATCTTCCTACGACTAGAAACAAATCAATAAATCTAAAATTTTAAAAGACTTGATGAAAGAAAAAAGACTCTGAAGTATATTTCAATTTAAGTGCCATGTTTCCTTAGATATGCTGGTACCAGGAAAGCATTAGACGATTAAGACGTAATTATATTTTTCATACTTGCAAAGGATTTCTACAATAAACTTGTTTCTTTTGTTTTCGTTTTCATTTAAAAAATAATGCATATTCGAACAGAAAGTCGTCGAGTTAGAAGTTTGAAACTCAACTTTTACGAGTTAGACATTTGGTTTCTACAAAGTGGGTTCCAAAGTAAAGAAAGAAGTTAAACAGACTGCCAGAAGCAATAGGAAAACAAGGCTACGAAGTGATTGAAAGTTTCGCCTCTCCCTTGGAGCCGACAAATAATCAAGAACTATTCCATCCGTTGCTGTCGGTGCTGGGAGATCTGTTCTGCTAATCAAGCTACTTTGAAAGCAAGCACTGTCTAAACAGCTCCGGTCCTATTACACAGAATGTCTACAATCCACTCCTATATCGAAATAAATTGATTTTAAATTATTAAAGCACATACGAATAGTTCAGCCTACAACAGGACATTTTTTGCGTGAGCACATTCAAACAGTTCCAAAAGAATGTTTAAAATTCCACAGCAAATTTCGCCATTTTCGAGTACATTGGAAATGAACAATATTCAAATCGGCTGGGTGTCAAATTAGAGCATGTCGGCAGTTACGGCATTATTTTGAAGGAAATAGAAGCAGCTGGAAATGTAGACCTAGTAAGCGGCGTTCTGTATTTTGATGGTTAAATAATTATTACACATTTGTGATGGTAGATTATCGTTTTCCAGTCTAATTCTCTACCATTTTGTGTACTTAATTTCAAGATCAGTAACAAATTTGTCGAATATCGAGCAACACTCTTGAATTTGGTCTCAAAGCAACCGAGTTTCAAAAATTTCCGAACTCTCATTTTGGGATTTCCTCTACACCTACTGTATTTTAAAGGAACAAAATCGAAACAACGGCTTTCGCTTTCAAGATAAAAATATGTTGGTAGAAGTTACCAAACAGAGGACGAAGATCTTTCAATTGAATATTAAAGAATTCAAATATCTCTACTACATCAATGAAATCAGATGAGGGAAAAAGGAAGACCAGTGACAGCTGAACAGTTACTCCAGGGATTGATGGGTAAACTCCTGTGGAAATGCAACATGGATTATTTGTGGCATATCTCAATTTACATAATGTGTTTTGGAATGCCATGTGAAGGACATCGAGATTATGCCTTCATTAGAAAATCGAGCACATGCTTATCTATTTCAGGAAAACCATAAGTGCGACTAATTACAATTCAGGTAACTTTGCAAAGCCAAATTAGCATTGCTATGTTTTAAAAGTAGAACTATTTTAGCAAATGCAGTTTATTTAAAAAGGGATCTTATTGTATAAGAAATACTTAAAATGCACAGTTAAGTTTCCATATGCTTAATCTAGATGTAGTTTTGTAACTTCAGATTTAAAAACCACCTTCATCTTATTTTAACAACTTTAAGCAACAAGTCAGTAACAACGCCGCAATGTTACAGACAATCTATAAGAAAGCATAAATAAAAGCCTACTAAAACGACAACTTGCTTCAGTCGTGGAGTAAAATTAAATTTAGCTGCTACCAAACGCAATATTCGGCTTTCGAGTCCCCTGAGGAGTGAACTTTTATGCACAGGCATACCCATACGATGCTAGTTATGTGCCATTATGATTATTCCTTTAGACAATCGTTAGTTTAGGTTGACCAGAAATCTAACCTAGGAACCTAAAAGGCATTCACCCAGCCGCTTAGAATTCTAAAATTCTTACATTGCATTATCCACATAAATCATTAGATGTGGAAACAAGTTAAAATTCTTTCACTGGTATTTTATATATTATAAGCAACACATTCTTTGATTCCTTCAGCATTTGATTTCTAAAAGAATATTTATAAAAAGGTCATCACTATTTTTAAACAATACAGCAAGTTTAACAATCTTTGTGCTAGACCAGACTTCCAGAATTAGAAATAAATTATCAAATTAAAAACTGAAACACAATTTATGTGTTCATATAGATACACAAGATACAATGATGGAATAGTTTACCAACCGTTTAAAATGCTACAATTCATGATTCATAAATTATAGTAATCAGCTACTACGTTTTCAAATGATGCGATGACATTTAATTATCAGATGAGGTGTTCATTCACACTCAAGAGGCTCTTAATTATTTTCTTTATGATTCAGCAGCACCCCGCGTTTCTACTTCTGGCAACTTTCTAGAGAAATTGACACCAGCACCAAGGTGATTAAACAAATTACCCATTTCATGAATTTTAAAGAAAGGGTTTAAAACTTTTCCCACTTAGAAAATACTGTCGTTGAGATTGAAGATAAACTTTCCATTTAAAAACCAATTAGAACATTAACGAATAATATATGCCATGACATTAAACAGCACAATAAATCGAGCAACATATACTCAGGTGAATTTGATCAGGAGAAAAGAATCGCAATAACATACATTTTCAAGTTGTCCAATGATGAGAATTTTGCAGATGGTTCCAAAATAAGCGAGAATGTAGGAAGCAACCTTTTGGGTTCTTCAAAACATGAAAAATGTCAGATGGCACAACTTAATAACAAGAACTCTATTCCATGCTAAACTACTAACACTGCATCGTGCAGTTGAATGCACAAACCACCAGACAATTGTACTTAACATATGGAGCGAGAAGAATCACAGAAGTTCAAGTTTCCTGAAATTATACAAGACTTCAAATTAAGAAACCAAATTTTAATCAGAAGACAAAATATTCACATTTTAGATGGATTAAGAATATTATTTGTCATTTAGGGAATTAAAATTACAACATTTTACCAAGTAGACTACCATAGAAGTCATCCATATCCATCACCTACTCCCGTGCAGTTACTTGCAAAGAGAACTAATACGACTCTGTATCAATCATTGATTGTCCAAGGGAGTGAGATTGAAGTGTAACAGGAGGAAAACCCTCCTAAAAAATTGCACTACAAAAACCCAATAACCTGGAAATTAGATATTGTTCTCCAAATGACATTGGTCCTTCTTCCATCTTGCCTCAGCCGATTTAGTCAGTACATTATAGATAATCGAGGGTTTGGCATGGAGTGGGAAATCTGCATTCTACCATCTGTTCCATCACCATCTCACTTGAGGAAACCAGCACCTGACCTTGAAACCATCTGGTGGAAAAGCGTTTTTGCTTACCACTCTAGGACGAAGATTCGGTTGCCATGAGATTTGTAAGCATGAAGATCTCCTCTGCATCAACCTCGGCCTCTGATGCCACTTTCTCCACCTCAGTGACTACCATTAGCAAGAATTGAATCCCAAAAGTGAACTTGATTACATAACTGGAGAAAAATAAATTTGTAGGGACCATTTCTTCACCAAAGGGCATATTTTTCTTGGACTTGCCCTCCGAGGTTTCGCACCTTCATCCGGAGTTTTCCTTCGAGTTTTTACTAATCCAAATCCGCAAAATATTTAAGTTTTTTTTTATATTATTAGGCAATTAATTCGGTATTGTGTCTTCAGTATTTTTCTATGTTGACTTCGTTCCTTGCATCGTTTAATTTGTCTTGCAAGTTAAGTTTGTCCTCGGGTCCCATACATTTCTGTACAAAGCTTCAATGCGGCTATGATTTTGTTCTATGTCCCGTTTCAGACGGACTTGACACTTTCTCCTGCGTATGCCCATCTCCACTGTTGAGATTATTCAAGATTCTGTGTCTAAGGTTATCTAGGATGGGTTTTCATTGACAATTGAACGATAAGCTTGAATTTTACACTTTCTGTGTAATAATGCGTTACGACTGTACTTAAACTATAATTAATCACAATAAACTTTAAACTTATACGACTGTTATAAACCTAACGTGCCTGTTGCATTTGGCTGTATAGTAGAATTGTTATGGTTTGTGCAAGATTTTACACCATATTTAGGCAAGCTGCAGATTTATACCTGTAAATTCAAACTTTTTGTCAAAGAGATGCAACGTGTGAGGAGTTTAAAAATTAAACTTCGAAATAGTTATGCAAGTATAAACTTTCCTCCATAAGGTCGTTCTTGGAGATTTTAATTCATTTACAATTGTATTGGAATGACACTAGTTAAAAGGTTCGAGTAAAAATAAATCCGAATCAAAGGAATACAAATTTAAGAACGTCGTCTTTTTAAAAGAGTGCGTTTTTACTTTTCTATATTAATTTAGTGCTAAAGTTCAATTTAAGATTTGGTTGCCGAAAGACCAAGTTGCTTCTAATGCTGGTAGAAGTTAAACTTCCTTATAATATTCGCGCTAACCCGACTAATTCTTCCTACACGCTTAATTCCCACCTGCCGGCCGGCATCCCGCCCTCCGCTTAAAAAAAGGCTTCCATATTTGTCTCGTACTTTTTTTTAATTCTAAACCTAAATGCTAACATTCCCTTGCAAAGAGTAAAAAACTAGAGCTGAAAAAAGTTCGCGCATTAATCTACCTCATCATAACATCTTCCAAATAAAGAAGCCGAACTCCATACTTCCAGCATTAGAGTTGAGGAGAATTTTGGTTTTAGCTTAAAGAGATTCCTTTAATTCGGCCATCTACAAAAGTCTATACTCGCAGAATTTTTTTCCTTTCTAGAAAATTTAATTGTTCGTATAAATAGATGCCAAAATTGATCTAGCTGCACCTCATACAATGCATCTCTGTTGACTGAATGAGGAGTCGATTCGGTACGTACTTTTGGGTCCAGCTGGTGCAATATAATGCAAATGTTTCTATTCCATTTATTTTGGTACACCTGCCCAATTCATGAATAAAAGATTCAGAAGTGTGGCATCCTCTGTTGCCAAATGCGAACTTGGAACATCTAGGTTTCTTCCGAGGTAGAAATATGCCTTCCAGGATTACTTTCAGAGAAACTGGCCAACATATGCGTTTTATTTGAAGGAATACAATATTAGGCAGCCATCTCGACCTCAGCTAGAAATTCGTTGCCTACTGTCAATTGGTTTGAGCAGTGCTGGTTTGAGGGACAGCTAAGTATAAAATCCACAACCTTCCTCCGATTTATGGTTTTCAATCATGCCATGTCTTAATTCACTAGGTCCCTAGTGCGTACTACAATACTGAAAAACAGCTTTAAAAGGTTGAAAGTGAAGTAAAAGTCAAACAAAAATCTATGTAATCTGTGTTGAGATCGATCGAGACAAGTTTGCAATTATAAGTATTTAAATGACCAATTTATCCATTGCTTTTGTCTCAAGCCTTTTTCTCTCAAAACTGCAAAAAATGTGCGTTTTTACAGCCTTAATTCTGCGATGTAGTTCGTCATTACCACGCAAATTCAGAATACACGAATTTGAGACCGTTGTCTCTTCATTTGTTAAAATTGAATTCTAACTTAGGAACACGGGGTGCTGCCTGAACTCCGGTTCTTCTGGATAAAAAGAAATTTTGCGACGGTTAACTAAATACTTTCATACAACAAAAAAAAAGTCACATTATCTTAAATTATAGCAAAATTCATAATTCTAGACAGTTAAATTTAAAAACCCTAAAAGTACTGGAATATCATCTTGAACATTTCATACGAACAGTTGTCAATTTTAGAGAAGTGTTTATAAGAAAAATCACGTTAATATGACATAAGCACTAAGTATTGAAATGTAGAATTGATATTCCTTATTCTTTGATAAGATATTATGGTTGGTAAACTACACCAAAAATATATTTTGTAAGTAAAATGAAGTTAAGTGATTTAACCGATTTACCCGTACATTACATAAATGTGATAAATCGATGCACGTACAATTTTAAAGCAAGTCGTACACTGATTTCATAAAGTAATACATGCGGAATCCGAAAACATCTGCAGAATTCCACAGACTTATTTGCATCAAAACAACGATACGTTACCAAAAGTGTGGGTGTCATCTAAATTGGTAGCATAAGAAATAAAAGAAACGGGTGGTTAAATCTGAATATTATACTAGAGAAGAGCAACTGCAACTTGTCCTGTTCCTCCTGGAAAATCTGGAAATACAACTTGATTCTCCTTTTGTAGTCTTCTCTGCATGTTCGGGGTTGAGTTTTCTTAATAGGTTGATCAGACGACGGCAGAGGATCTTCAGTCCGCCTGCACCTCGCTGCTGATGGGCATGGTGCGTAGCCAGTGTGGAAGCGTCCTTATCCGGACCTAAAGAGAAATGGGTTGTAAACCATAAAGGAAACACTCAATATCAGAAATATTTTGAACGAACCGTTTCAGTTCTATTTAAGACCCGCCATTTTAGAAGATTGCCGGCATAGTTTAATTACATTAACGTTCTCTTTTGAAGGTACAAGAGGACTTATGACAGAATTCGTACTTTTGAACTGAGATCGGAAGAAGGGAACGAAAGAAGAACAAGAACTGGCAGACATCAAGAGATGATGAAACTGAGAGAAATAAGATGGGCTCCGAACTTTTAAACTGTTCATTATAGAGCAGAAGATTCCATTTGCCTGTAAGATGTCAGATGGACATCATACCGATCAATTATTCCATTCATCCTAGACACCAATATTTACTTGTATGCAGCTTCATCTGAAATTATCTTATATTTAGATTTACGTGATTTAACTTTATCTCTGGTTGATTTGTGTCGCACATGATGGCTAGATTGATTTATAATACGGAAAGACAAGAACAATTTTTTCAATAGAGAATCAAAATGAAGACATAAAATAGAAAGAAAGCCAGGAACACTCGATTTGAAGAAAAAGGTGGCCTACATTTGTTTATTTGGCAAAGGTTTAATTTTTATATGTATGTTTGAGATTTTATAGAGGATGCTTGTGTAAAGGTGCTGTAAGATACCTTCATGCTTTGATATACTCTTTGGGAAGAGATAGACAACATCTAAAAAAATATAGCGCTTTCCAATCTAAATGCAATACATAGATTTCGTTACTCCTGGCACCTCCTGGAAAATCCCGAAATGGAGCTCGATTCTACTTTTGTAGCATTCTATGCATGTTCGGGGTTGAGTTTTTTTTGGACAGATTGATCAGATGACTTCAGAGGATGTTCAGTCCTCCTGCACATCGCTGCAGATGGGCATGGTGCGAAGCCAGTGAGGTAGCGTCCTTGTCCAGACCTACAAAAGAAATAGATTGTACAGCATAAAGGAAACACTCAAAATCGGAAAGATTTAAATAGAACTGAAACAGTTTCTGTAGATACCTGCCATTTTAAAAGAATGTCCGCTTAGTTTAATTACATTAGCGTCCTCTTTTAAAGGAAGAGGACTTTGTGACTGACCTCGTACTTTTGAACCGAGGTCAGAAGGAGGGAACGAAAATGAAGCTTGCACCTACCATCTTCCGCACCACATGAGCAGAAAAACATGTGCACCTCTACGTGCAATTTAACATGCAAGAGGTCCAATACACGACGGATCTTTAGTGGAATCGAGATTCTAACCTTTAATCCTTCGGTCACGAGCCCGAATCCTTACCACTACGCCATCGTGACTTGCTAAAAGACCGTCTGAAGAGCTCTCGGGATTTTAACCAAAATCTGTCCTTGGTGTTCCGGAGGCGAGGATTGGTGCATGGCACTTACATAATTTATATGTATTCTATTTTTGAATTTGGGAGATCAGCATTTCCACATCAAGCGAGAAATTACTTTAAAATCGCTAAATAAAGTGGCAAATTACTTTTGTCGGGATATTACGTGGTTTCCATTTTTAAGCCATTTGCTACGTTTTACATCGATTAACATTGTAAGGCAAAAAAAAGTATGCAGATTTTTAAAAATAGTTGTTTAACATTTCCTATAAAGATTTGACACGATTTTGCAATAAGAAAATTTGCATTTTCGACAAAAAAGAATTTCCGATTTAATCTTCAAACACATTGTGCCAACGTTTGGTCAGGTCAGACGTAAAGCAGTCCACCTAAATTCTATTGAGGAAAAGCCTATTTCACCTCATTGATCAGATGATTCTTTGCTTTGATTTCCTCCATTTATTGAATAACTGTTCACTTTTCAACCTCCATGTGCCAATGCTTAAATGAAGCAGCACAACTGTGATACAATTAGAAAGGCCCCATTTTCTTTATATACCATAGAAATTTTAGATTTATGTTTAGCCTCGTTTTTTCAAGGGTTCATTTTACTATCCAATATGTGCTCATGTTTCTTATATTCGGATTTATGCAGAATTTAAATCTCGTACTTACCTATACATTTATTTATGGCACAATCGAACCAAATTAGTTAGAAATTTCCCGCCAATATATTTCTGGCCTTAACGATGTCCTTGTCCATGACGGTCTTTCGTTTGCACATAAGTGCTAATGATCTCGCAAGGCCGAAATGCTGGTTCAAGAGATTCCTTGCGTTCATGTCGAATATTGGATGGTTAGCTATCCTTAAATGAGGATAATCATTGCGTCCTAGGAACTGGGAAATCACCCTTCTGAAGATTGCTTTGCCGATTTTTGGATGATTTGCCTAGCAATGAAGAGAAAAAACGAACTTCAGATGCATACAGCAAATTATTTTAATTCATTAAAATATCAATTTGAACACACGATTTTATTTCTTCATTCGGAACGATAATCCTTTGTAACTCAATTTCAAAGGTTTTAGGGTTGTCTTCATTCCACACGTTTATACGTCGGTGTACAAGCAATTAACTTCGACAGATGAATCCTTAACAGTCCGGTATGCGCGGCTTTCATAAGCCCCATATTATACGAGGTAATCTTATTTCACATCCTTTTTAATAAACAATATCGTATTTTTTTATCTTAACATCCTCAAAATATAGTCTTTTTACACATTACGTTTCCGCCATTTTGCAGTAATAGATCTATTCGTAAATCTCGTTAAATAATAACTTAATGCGAAAATGACAAGATTTTTTAACCCTTCGCTAGGCACGGCTATTTACTGTAAATTAGTTGTGTATATGTTCTCGAATCATTTTTTCCCATGCCGAACTTTATTTTAGATATTTACTCATAAAAAAAATTATAAACTAATATTTATATAGCTATAAATGTATTAAGATCACAATTATATACATATCATCAATACAAACAAGAATATATATTCTTGTAAGTATCGAGATATACACAATTTCCACAGCAAAGCACTCCAATTGCAAAAGCTTGAGGTGCAAGATAGAACATTACTAAGTAAACTACAATGGCAGTCACATCCATGATATTTTTAAAATTTTATATAATGAATATTTGGAATTTTGTTCATGTATTGATTGTGGCTTTATATCCTATGTTTGGCACTTTACGCTTTTATGATATTTGATAACTCCATTTTAACAAAAAAAATGGTCCTTTCTATTACACCTATAAAAGCTTTTTTATAATTACTATTTCCAAAGACAAAGGGCACGTACAAGGAAAATTAAGACGGAATCTCAATGTAATTTCAACCATAATCACCGAGAGTGGCGTCAATATCCCCTTTAGTGCCACCTGACGGCAGAAATCAGGAGTTTACTCAGCATAGCAACGAAAGCAAACCTCTTTTCCAAATTTGCCAGCTTTTTCAAGTTTATACTTGAATTTTAAAAATTTATATGCAATTTCTCCTTAAATAAATTTATCATTTGATTTCTTAGAATAATACTATACATGCATAATATATACATTTAATTATTAGTAATATTCTCTACTCTTAAAATAGCTAGCAAACAATCGGGAATGTGGGCGGGACGTCGAAAGTGTAGATCAGCAAATTTTGGACCCAATCACTCAAGCGGAAAGTGGTCCAAAATGGAGACTCCTTTATTCCTACTGTACAACGAAGCTGGATACAGAACGAGTCATTCTGCAAAAGAAAGCCGAGGGATGAACTCTCCTGCTTGTTATTCCTCGAGTATTTTTTTAAACTTTTTTTTGATCAAGAACAGAACATAGCTTCAGAAACACATTTCAATTTCCATACACTCGACTTGTTAAGAAGCATATCCGTCATATGCAGGCCAAAATTATTTTTACGAGTCTATTCGTTTCGAGCAGTGTACGGAATTTCTAAATTATAAAGCTTCCAGATAATCATACGTATGAATGGGAACCAATGTCTGATCGAAATTTCAACGTGTTTAATTCATCTCAAAACATTTATATATATTAGCATCGGTGGTGCTTATTCAATAGTATATTTTAATTTTGCAACAAAAGATAGAAACGCTCTCCTTTGGCTACTTTTTTTAAACTATTTTATTTCATTGTTAGACTGATATACCTCAAGGCGATAATATTTTTAACATGAAAAGAAATTTTTAATATTACTAACTTCATTAAAACCTTCCTTATCTCAAAGAAAAAATTTGAGTAAGTATAATAAAAACATGCCAAAAGGCTACAGCTATATATAAAATCATCTGTCTACTGCTCATTGGTAAAGAAATAGGTGAGAAAATATATTTAATTTTGAAACCAAGGAATTTACATTGTCGCACGCAAATAAACAAATTTTGAAATTATAATATTGTTCATGGGAAAAATACATTTTAATAAAATATTATACTCTCCTTCATAGTCGTGCTTCCCGACTGAACCTTTCTTTTCAAGCACCTCATTGGCACTCGAGTAAAAATGAGCATCTCATTAGAAAGGAGAAAGAGGACAAAGATAAACGACAACTATGACAGTTGAAGAAGGCTGAAGTTAATAAAAACTAAAACACAACAAACCTGCTAAAAATTCTACAAAAAGAAGCAAGTAGTTAAGCGATAACTCTACTTCAAATGATCCGAATCCTCAACTCATTCATTGGAATTTAATTGCATTGACGCTAATGACAATCTGGACTCTGAAGACAGCGATAATGAAGAATGCATCCTTTGCTGTGAGGAAAGGAAAACGGAATTGGGATTCCAATGTTTCATGTGCAAACTCGGGCCCTCACTGTATTGGCTGTGAAAAGTCGAAGCCCAGAGCTATGCGATTTTTGCAATCAATTACATTTCTCAGGGTTTAAATCTAAAATTTCGATTGAAAAATCTCATTTGATTTATCCTGTTGCTTTAGTCTGATTATGTATTCTATGATGTGCAATTTGTTATGATCAAGATTTGATCAACAATTTTGAATAGATTATTTTCTTCATATGCTGTGGAACTCTATTCTCATTTCGTCATCTTAACCGCACAGTCGGGGAAGATGATGAAAAGGACTTTCTAGAGTGAAATTTTGTTCTCAAATTGAAAAAAATCACATTTCAATGTAAAGAGTCGCAAGAATATGCCGAAACAATAACACTACTGAAAAGAATATTTAGGCAAGGGAAAATCCCCAAATCTTACGGTCGCCATCTTGGCCGACTTTCCTTACACAGTGTATTTCAAGTGTTAGCTACACATTAAAATTTAATATTAGATGGATTATTTTCACTCAATCTTTAAAGCAAATTATCCATCCATGCTTGCAACTTTGTCAGCAGAAAGGTGAAAAAATAAGCTCTAAACCTACTTGAACAGTTCCCCTAAGCATGATCATCGCCCATCACTGACACTACTGTCGGAGTTGGGTGATGCGATTTTGGTTCATGCATTTACACACGAGCGTGAATTCATGTGGTAATTTGCCTTAATTCCATTGTTTAACTTTAGTAGAAATTAATATGAAAAATGTGTAATCTTGGGAAATATGCCATCTATATAATAAAGAAATATAAACTAGTTTTATGACGACAACGACATGCATACCATTTCCAACAGCCGATTCTCAATTGCCTCTGACCTGGATCTCACTGTTCCCGACACGGGAAGCTCCCCCTCTTCCCTGAGCCTCTTGCTCGAAGGTCCTTCTGAAAAGACGGAAAAGTTATAAAAATATGCACATTTAAATCATTTCATCCACATCAGAAATACGAAACTTTCATGCAGAATATTTTGGGGAAGTTAAAATCCCTCAACCCTTGCCGTACGAGTCTACCCAATATCATAATAAAACGACTCGTCCCATTTATTTCACGGCAATTGAGTCTTCGTAGCATATTTGAAAGAGATTAAAGACAGTTTTAAGAATTTACGTGTAGAAATATACTCAAATGAAGATATCTGTGCATTTCGAAAAAGTGACATTTCTTGAAAAAGTTCATATTTAAGATTAAGAGTGAAACTTACCACCACCACCATCACTTTCGGGGATATTTCCTTTGCTCATCTGAAAAAGTAAAGAAAAAGCACGATGTTTGTCAACATTCAATATTTATATTTAACTGAAAGATAATTTTAGTAAAATTTATATATATTAATAAAAATTGTAAACAATATAAAATTATTCATTAAATTCCTAATGAAATTGCCTGAATTATGTCTGAACATAAGTGCCTGGATTTTAAAAAGAGACAGGAAGCCATATTTTAAAAACTATATCATGTTTAATTTTTTTTAAAAGAAACTAAATTAAATGCTATTAGAAGACAATTCGGAAAATTATGCGAGTCAGAAGAATGCAAAATAATTCAAATTCAAATCGCGAGTGTATAGATCTGAAATCCATTTTTAATTTTCTTAAAATTTCTTCGCTTCAATGAAATTTCAGCAAGATTAACTTTCACAGCGCTTTATTCTGAAAATATATCTTTAAACTCTATTTTTAAAAATCAGAGAACGCAGACGCATTCTTTCAATAACTCGTCAGAAATTAAATTCTTGAATATTAAACGATACTTTACGAATACACTAAATGAAAGTCGTTTCTACTGTTTGATGGTTCGCAATTCTCCTTTTGTGTTTAGCTAGTCCATGAAATTGCGAGACAATGAAAGCAATCTTATCAAAAATGTAATCAAATAACTTCCGTGAAGGAATTTTTGGTCGAACAACTTTATAAGCAAGAAAAGAAATATTTAAAAAAGTGATTTACAAAATTTTTCATCTTGCCAGTTATTTGGTCGATTCTTATTTTATTAGAAGTCATGTTATTGCAACGCCTAATGGACTGAATAGTTTCAGTAATTTTGATGATAGCGTAATACAACGAATACTAACCATGGGCCGCGTCACGCTAGTCAAGAGTCAATTTATATTTAACTTATATAGCTAAGAAAGGTCTATAAGGTAAAGTAATACATATAGTCTATCTCCGTTTATATATACAGTTAAACACCGTTATAAAGAAACATCAACGAACCAACCCAGAAATTAGCTGGAATTTTCATTCTAGAATTATGTATCTGGCTTCCCCAAATTATGAACGAAAAATTATGCCATGTCTCGCACATGCGCAGTAAAAATTTACTACAAATACTCATTTTTTTTTTCAATATTCAGTAGGTCAAATTTTAATTCAATGCCTTTCAAACATGTTGAGTATTCTACAAGTTTCGCATAATTTGGTTAAATCTATTGTAAGTGATAATCACGAGAGAAAATTTGGGATTTAAGAAGCTTCACATCTTTCAGAATATAACCGCCATTTGAGAAAATGCATGCAAGCAATATATATTAAGTATAGCCATCGATGGAAATTGCAGATAATCAGCTTTCTGTAAAACCGAGTGGGCCGAAATCGCTTAAAATCGTATAAAATATAACAAATTCAAGGTGATGCGTTTTCATTCGTCACTTCTGTATTTATTAGAATTATACGAATTCCTTTCTCCCACTCAAGTAACGTCTTTAAATTATGCATCTTTTATTGCGGCTATGCCATTTCCTGCCTCTTAATACTCGGTTTTGTAGCTATCGGATCTCGCCGAACCGCTTCAAAAATTTAGAAGCGCCACTTTTCCTATATTTTTATCAATTTTAGTCTAATATCCTCATAATTGCTAGAAGTTACGGGAATTTTGTATGACCAATCAACTCTGGATAATTTTCATATTAAAAGTTTATTAAATGAAAGACAAAAGCAACATTCTAAAAAAACAAGCTCATAAAGCTTCAAAACTCCTCTTGTTAACTCTTGTATATGGTTTCCGAAGATGAATTCTATGGAAAAAATACGACATTCACCTAAAATTCTTTGGATAAAGACTGAAAACTATTTACAAGCTTGAACAAATTGCTGCATTTTTCGGCTTGCAAAAGAATAAATTTCAACAAATTGAAGAAAACATAATACTCTGTTACATTGAATTATTTCGTGTATTTTTCATTGAAGCTCTACTTGAAAGAAATCCAAGCTTGTCCAATATGGAGTCTCCAATTTTGGTCACCAGAGTCAATGAATTAAATATTTTTACTTAATCACTAAATTGAATAAAAAATTTAGTTCCATGTGTAAACAGCATTCCTTAAAAATGTTGTGTTCGGAAGGAAGTTAGTTTAAATCCAGAAGTCTGAGTACATGAATCGTTAACATGGCAACCAACAATCAATCTGAATAGCTGAACAAGCAGTTAATCGGCTTGATTGATTTAAGTTACTTGAGTTGTACACGAATTTTAAGAAATCATAGTTTTCTTAATTTTCTGATTTCTGAAGTATTCTTTAGAGAATTCATATTTTAAATGCGATACATTTCTAGAAATAAAATCGATTCTAGCGCGACATATCTTTAATATTTTCACGCTCGCAAATGAACTATTCTTACGGTTTTAGTATTTTAATAAAAATCTTTTGTTCAAACTTCATGAAGTCGTTTGATTTTTCTACTACATTTTGCTTTATACGTTCCTCCGATCAGAGAGCAGCCGATTCAAGAAGGAATGAATAACAAAAGGATCCGGTGTTGCGCAACAGTTTACAATTCAAAGCGATAGATTTGTTTACGCAATAAATTTGTTTACGTAAGCGGGAATAATTATTGTAAGCCGGGCACCATCATTGACTGAAACCAGAGATTTTTAGAAATCCATCCATTTAAAGTATTGTTTTAAGTTCGAAAAAGAAGTTTTAGATTCAACATCCCACACACTTTTAAATTCTCATAATAGTGAATGGATAAACTACGAAAATTAAATGAAAAAAGGTTTTTTAAAACTTTTATTGTTCTAAAAATATTTTTATTTCAAATATTCTCTACCTATATGTTCTCTGAAAATTTTTAAGTTACAATTTCAAATCTTGTGGTATCCTGAAATTAATATTAACTGACAAGTTCTGAAAATATTAAAATTGTATATTGTAATTGATAGTACAAAACCCCTCTAGCACCACAATTTTGTAAACGATTTTCGGCAATATTAAGCAATATTGTGAATACCGAGGAATACCCAATGCCGTATCCAGGATATTGAATGATATAGAAGAGAACCGAAATTTTGATCTACAATTTTGGATCAAAACGTTATTAGGTCAAGATACGAGTCATTGGTTCCCGATGACATTATCATATTTAATATCTTTAGATCTCGTAATTATCAATACATATATTTAGCCAAAAACCGATTACATACAGGCGATGGGTAGACAAACAGAAATATTAATTTTTAGTTTCCATAATTTTTATAATCACGAATCAAAAAATATATTAAAGACTACAATGTAGAAAACAGTAAAAATATAATTCCTGCATATGCTTATTAAGAAGAAATTAAGACACAATGAGAATCATAAGCGCAATTCCAGGACTTTCTTTTAAAATTAAAATGCATTACGATGGCGATAAAAATTTCAATTTATTTAGAGTGTTTCGATCAACCTCGTACTATTAAGTTTTTGTATTAAGATTCATATAAAAGCAAGAATTTTATACGTGAATCAAATAAGATTCTCATGGCGATCAAATACAATGCATACCTACCATCTAATCAGATTACCTTTTCCATAGTTAAGATTTACCAGAGAAGGGTTAATCTAATTAGAGAGATCGTTCGAACGTCAGAAACGACGACTAATGTGTTAAGATTATGAAAGATAATATTTTTAATCTTAGGACAATAATATAGAGTTATAATAATAAATATGTACATTTTTTCCTAATTAGAATATCCTTAGGAATGAAAAATATGATGGATAATTTTTTTTAGAGATGAAACTTTACATCCACATTTTAAATAATTATTTAAGCTTAACTTGATAAAGTGTTTTCTCGGTGACCAGGTACGAATCCCAGATAAGGATTGGTGTTTAAGAATTAAAGTCAAAAATTTTATGCAGTTATATGCCTCGAAAGATAAAGAGGCACAACCTACAGAAATTTAGTGAATATTTTTTTAAAAAATAAATTAATAACTTTAAGAAATGCTTTTATCAGCGGATTAAGAGTGAAATTTTATAAAAAATTTGGAGGCGAAAATGAAGAAGCATGCGAGGGATCCCTTTAACTTTTGATTTAGAGTTTTACACTAAATTTGTAGTTGCGCGGACTATTTTACAGATGTTCATTTCGTCACAATTTTAACTTCCGGATATAGTTTCAAATTTTTTTATCAAGACAATTATAATTTGGAGAGCATTGGACAAGCTTCAGCCGAGTTGTTTATACAAGTTTCCTAAACAAACTTTAATTGTATTATAAATTGATAAGAAAATTGCCGCACTTCACACCTATTTATTAAATAGAAAATACCGAGAATACCGTCTAAAACTTAAATCAGAAAATTAATATACATTTTTACATTCAAAAAAGTATCAAACATATTTTATCAAAATGTAAAGTAATCATTTAAAAGCAAACATTCATCGTTATGAAAACAAATGTCTTAATAAAACCATAGCAGTTTATTAAACACTAAACCTTTAAAATATTTTAAGCATTTTGAAGATGTATACATTGAATCTCACAAATATTGAAAGAAACTCAATTTAAAATCTAAAACACAAAAGATTTTAACTGGCTTAAAAATATAAGAGAATTATACACTGAAACTTATAAACATTTAAAAAATGCGTTAGAGATTTAAACCCCTAAAAATTTAATCTGAGAAATATTATAGAATATATTAAAACTATATAGTGCCTCAGAAGACTAAAACATTTGATAACGAGAAATTATCTTAATTAAATTTAACCTCCCGAGCTCCACTTGTGCATCGAACGATGTCATTTTTACACTTATAGTCCGAGATTACGCCATTCGAAGACACTATAATTAGACACAAATAAAAGAGCAATTCATTAGCATCTCTGTTGTTGTAAGGACCCTTAATTGAATCAATACGACAACACATTTCTATAGCAGAAAGTGTCATCCAATCACACAGAGAAAATAAAACCTTCAACAGAGAGTTAACAGACACAAATATCAGTGAAGTACTTTCGGTTTCTAAAGAAACTTTTGCATTAAAATGGTTGCGACGTAATAACATTTTTTGATATAAATATTTTTATTGCAAATACATTTTTCTGTATCAAAAGAGCAACTAATTTATAAATATGAATACATATTTGACGAAAATAAATTAGCGATAGGCTTATTAAAACACGAGCATGAAAAAACTTACCTCGATTTATAAGACTATTCAATACCTTCGTGAAAGAAATACCAAAGAACGGCTAAAACGTTGTCTAGCACTAACGAGCGTCAACGACAACTAAATTAAACCAACTTATACAAGTCTGTTCAAGTTTCTTTACAAAATATAAAAGTAATTTTTAATTTCTGGTGCGGAACTACTAAATGCAAATTAATTCACAGCATTGTTCGATCGATATATAAATAGACAAAATTCACTTATCTTTTGTTCTCTTCTTCCAAATTGAAATAATGGAGTCACTCAATAGGCATGGGGATTGAAAGTTTTATAAGACAGATAGTCGGATCCAAACCCTCAAGAATCATTTCCCCTTACGGACGAGTTTTATATTTTGTTTATTTACATTCAAAACCTGGACTTCCGCTTTGAAGATGCCTTTGACTTCGTATTACACCGGAATTACATAGTTTTTGAATTTTAATGTAAATAAACAAAACAGAAAACTCGTCCTTATTAAATATCTGTAGGCATTTCAAAAGGTATGAAAAATAACATTAATTCAGCACACGCAGCGATTTTTTCCCAGAGAAATATCAAGAAGGTATTGGTCTAGCGTCATTGAAGTTAATAAAGGAATGCAATGAAAAGAGCAAAGATTAGGGTTCAAAACCCAGCTAACCCAATTTACTTCTGCTAAAATCGCACGAACGGAGATATCCCTAAAACACTTGCATTTATCCCCTTTTAATAGATTCACTTAGCAACTGTTTTACTCCTCGTTGCTGCTACTTTTCTCAATGTATGGTGTCGTAAGAGTCCCGCTCATCTGACCACGGGTCAAAAGTACGTGGTCCATCCCAAATTAGCTTAAGGAATACTTCAAATCGTGACGCTAATCAATGGCATTAGAGTCTCCGCTTCATGATGGAAGGAATGTGTTGTGGAGTCTTTATTCTAACGAAAATACTTTTTAGAGGCGAAACTCGTGCGTGCTAAATCTGTGAAAGTCATATCGCTCGAGTGGCTGAGATGGACTAGTACTTAAACCCGGGCATTGAGACTAGATGATAACGAAATTCAGAACTCAATTCCACACAAGACCAGACATTTGAATGTTTCCGTTACCCGTTAATATTACTTTGATGATTGAAACGTCCTTTCTTTATAGTGGTGGAGAATAGCATGCCTGCTAGGTCTACGTCTACATCATCTGACTGCGGTTCAAAATTAAGCTTTAGCCTCTGTTAAATCCTTTATCTTGGGTTCAGCATTCCAGTGCTCGTTTAGACACCCGGGTAGGTCACGTGACCAAATTCCAAGATTTAGAAGTCCTTCCACAACAGTCCTTGAGCAGTTTTAAAACAGGAGGCCAAGATATCAATCCTGTTCCAGCTGAGACATAGTTTAAACTTTAAGTTTCCCCTTAGAAAAAGTTACTCTTACAATTTTAACAGCTTATTTATGACTAAATCATGTATTGATTGGCCATTTCAAGATGGCTGACACGAAGAAGATGAGAATAATTCTGTGTTGCATTCAGAAGTTAAGTCCATGGTAGCCGCAGATCTGCGGTGGCCCGTTGGTAAGGTCTCGGCTTTGGGGCTGGAGGTTAGAAACCCGATTCTACTGAAGATGCGCCGTGTATGGGGCCTGTTGCACGTTAAGGGGACTTGGCACCCCAAAATTTTTTTTCTACAATTTTGATCAAACATATTCAATTTTGTAGTAGATAGATGTAAACTGAGCAGAAACTGAAATTTCTAAAATATTTTTCACTTTGAAAAATTACAAATTTAAAAATTTTAAATTTTTTAAAAAAATTAACCCTTTTTTTAAAATGCTTCTTCTCATACAATTTTTAATATTTTTTCTCCAAATTTTTTTTAAAGGGACCTCTCAATGTACTTAACAGAAACAGGGATCGGATTTTTGATATCTACATTAGTTTCAGAGAAAAAAAATTTTGTTCAAAATTTTGTGAAAATTTTTGGAAAATATGAGAATTTTTCACTTTGTAAATTTTTAAAAAAATTTCTAATCAAAATTTTTACAAATCCATCCCTAATTCTATTAAACATGCATTTGTGAGTGAACAGAAAAAATTTCAAGTAATTAGAATAAAAAGAGATCGACTTTTTTCATTTTGTAGCAGACACAATTTTGGAAAAAAGCAAACTGAGAAAAGCAGCTTTAAAGTTTTAAAAACAACAAAATTGTAACAAAAACAACTTATATCAAGCTAGTTTTTTTTCAGAGCAATAACCTGACATTTGCGAGTCCTAACTTATCAATTTTATTCATATTTATTATTACTATAATTATTAATTAGCATCTTCATTTATAGGGATAATTAGAAATTTTTTTAAAAAAATGCGAAAAATTTCCCTGTTTTCAAATTTTTTAGTCAAAATATTTAATAAATGATCTGCAGTACTATTTATCAAATATCCATTATAACAGAGAAAAAATTTAAAACCATTTTATTGAAATTTTATTGGCAGTGAGAAATTCAAAAAAAATGAGAAGCGAAAGCAGTGTTGATGATGATGATGACGATATGCTTCATGAATAATAAAGAAGCGAAAGCAGTAAAACAGTAAACAAACAAAGATTAAACGGCTACTGTTTGAAACAACTATCTTGCTTTGCTTTTATTGAAAAAATTAGGTGTTTTTGCAACTTACACATGAAATATGCATGATTTAAACATTTGAAGTGGGCGTGGCACGTGATGAAATGTTAGACAAAATAACTTCATATCTCACAAAATATTTGTCTGATTGTTTTGAAACTTTCAGATTATTAAGTCAAAGGTTCAAGTATCATTTTCCACTCAAAATTTGAAAATCGATATTTTCATTGATTTTCCGGAATTCTTAGGGTGCCAAGTCAATCATGCGTAGTGGACAAAAGTTCTAAAGTTGGTTTGGCGTGAAAGTATGGAGAGGGAGGGGCCTTCTCAGGTGTCGTCTTCGTCATCTGACATCTGACCACGGTTCAAAATCACGTGGTCCGTCCCAAAATATCCCTCGTCTTGCTTCAAAACTCGACACTAATATAACTAAACTACTCTAAATCCATAGAAGCCGCCGCTAGGGTAAAGTTTCAAATAAAACACAGAAGTGAGAGTACATGAGGCTTCTGATATAAGAGAACAGAGCTGACGTGTTTCGCGTTTCATTTAATTGAGACTCAATACGACACAACATATTAATTTAAAGCCCAACACATACTCGTCGGAGGTTTTTCCATAAGAAGAATAGAATCCGCAATGCAGTCGCTAGTTATCATTTAAGGTCTTAACATCGCACAATCAAACAAGCATTGCCTTTTATATAGAGAGATATATATATCAAATTCAATTTATATAGAGAGACAAAAGGATGGAAAGTATTGTGTGTGTAATTAAAAAGTACGGATAATTCATCAGTAAAGGTGAAATTCGTATTAACTATCCATGCTAACCGTAAAAAAATTATAAAAATCCCAAAATAAAATATTTTTAATGTAGAGGAATGTAAATAGGAAGTTACTTTTTTTCATTTTTACTATAATAGTTGCCTAACAAAGTAACTTTCAAAAAGCAAGTCTTTTATTTCTTTTCATTCAGTCCAACGGGAAATTACTGAATTTTAAACTATTGCCAATCCTCTAGAGGAAACTAAAATGATTTTTTTTTCAAAAATATTTTGGCAAACAATTCAAGATATCATTTGTTGTCCGTTGGAACGTATTTCATTTCTTGGAAGAAATTCGTATAATTTTTTCTAGAAACAGGTCAATTAGCCCTAAAAAGTCTTGAAAATTTTCAAGCCCTGCAAATATAAGATATCTGAAAATTGTATTTTAGTATCTTCTAAATTCGTACTTTCATTCTTCTATATAACCATATAGTCGTTTATTTTGTTACAATACGATGCTGAAATTTCGTTCTTTTCGGAAGATGGTCTTAATTGTTCTGTGCATCACAAAATTGCAATTTTGTGACGAACTGAAACGGGCTTATAAGAACACAAAATTTATAAAATGATCTAACGTGAATACAATTTAATGCATTAAGTTTCAACAATTATTCCGGTCTTTCTATGTAAAATATTCCAAATCAATAAAGTAATTTCTTTTAAATTTTTATAAGAAATTTTATTTTTCTTTCGAGAATCAAGAAAGAGTACCTATGTAAAATGAATGCACCGATCTCTTTGCATGTTGTTATAATTTTTAAGCTTTAGATATGAGAGTTAATTTTTAAAAAATGCGAAAGAGAACATTTTTCTTAATGAATTAAATTCAAAACCCATATAAATATCTTAAAAAGTTGAAACAAAAATTATCTCCATTTTTTGAAAAAAAAACTTAGACTATTATAAAAATTAGGAATGATTTTTAATTAAAAAATAGCATGTGATTTGTATTTAAAATATTAAATGCTTATAACTCATTTCCAGAAAATATTATTATATGTCAGCTGCGAAAAAGACTTACTAATATAATAGCCCAGATCTCTCAGTAACGCTCAGACGTCACCAAAATAAAACTCGCGCCATAGCACTGCGAGACATTAAACATTATTTTATTGTTAGAGAACCTAAATTTCAGTAATTTTAAATTTAAAAGAGTAATTGTCGATCTAATTTCAAATTTAATAGCTCTAATATAGTGAAATAAAGTTTTCTATCGATTGATATAAAATTTATCTCGTTATGATCAATAGGTCCCGAGAAATTTGAAATTATATTAATCATATATTTCAAATTAATTTCCGATTTTCATTCGAAAGTAGTAAATTATGTCAGTGGTATATCATGCGCGTGATATAGTTTGGACACCACGATGCATACATACATCTGCTTATTTATTGAAATCGTGATGATATAATTTGATAATATTTTTTGGCATCGTTTGACAAGTAGAGAACTGCTTTATTCTGATTAGACATCTGATGTACAAGGAAAATCCTTAAACAACGAAAAATATTTCACACGGAATGTTGCTCACCAAGAGGTTTTTCGAATAATGAAATATGTAAATAAAAAAAAAATATTTACATATGTTTATTTCATTTAAGGTTAAACATTTTTCTCGCATATATATATTTAAACACGTCACATTTGACGGGATATCTCTAGAGGAGAGGCAATTTGCACCCGTCATACCGTGATAGGTGATTTTCTAGTTCATAATATTCCCTGTGTTATTTACACATATCACTCCATATCAGTTCAGTTATTTTTATTAACATTGTTAAATTAATTTAATCCTGTATTATAACATTTGGTATTAAAACATGAAGGTAATATAGTTCTTGGCGAGTTGCAAATTCTTGAAAACGTTTTTCACCGAACCCTCTCTTCTCGTCAAATCACCGCGTCTCACCAAATCCTCGCTTCTCTCCCAAACCACGTTTCTCACCAAAGCCACGCTTTTCATCAAATCCTTTTTTTCTGACAGAATCCTCTCGTCTCACAAATCCTATTTTCTCACCAAAGCCACGCTTTTCATCAAATTCTTTTTTTCTCACAGAATCCTGTCTTCTCACAAATCCTATTTTCTCACCAAATCCTCTCCTCTCTCCAAATCCTCATTTGTTGCCAAATCCA
>BGPR01013927.1:0-40459 GCA_013235015.1 Araneus ventricosus | reverse complement strand
GTTTCTGTATGCTTGCCACGGGAATATTGTACCATTCTTACTGAAGAACGGTGGCAAGTTCAGATAACGATGATTGCAGTGGATAGCGATCACACACTTTCCTCTCCAATGTAGACCATAATGGTTCAATAATATTGAGGTGGTGACTGTGGCGGCCATGGGAGATGTGACCATTCATCCTCGTGCTCAGAAAACCAGTCCTGGACGATGTGAGCTGTGTGAACAGGGCTTTGTCGTCTTGGAAGACACCATAACCATTGAGAAACAAAATTTATACCATGGGATGGACTTGATCGACCAAAATGTTCACATAATCCGTGGCCTTGCAAAGTAATCATGGGGCCCACAGAAAACCACGATATGGCTGCCTAAACCATCACAGAACCCCCGCCATATTTCTCTCTTGGCAATAAGCAGTCTGTATTATAGGCTTGGGATGGCGTTCGCCAGACGTAAACTCGGCCAGAAGTGGGGAACAGTGTGAAACAAGACTCATCCGACTAAATTACTGTCTTCCATTTCTCCATAGTCCTGGCTTTATGATTTAAACACCACTTTTTCCTGTTACAGGCATTAGCATCACTGATGAATGATTTTTGAATTGCAGCTCGGCCAGAAATACCCTGCTTATGGAGCTCCCTTCTTATTGTTTTGGTGCTCACAGGATTTGTGAGTAAGATATTCATTTCAGCTGTAAATTTTGCTACTGTGGTCTTCTTATTTTTCGTCACAATCCTCCTTAATGATCGTCTGTCACGATCACTCAACAAACACTTTCGTCCGCGCTGTGATTTAGCGGATGATGTTTTTCCGCTTTTCAAATATACGGAATAAATATTTGATACAGTACCTCTTGAAATACTAAACACTTCGGCTACCTTGCTTACGGAAGCACCCACCAGACAAGCTCCAACAATTTGCCCACGTTCGAAGTCTGTTAGCTCTGACTTGATGCAGTTACAACTTTACAGAACACTGCCACGACAACGACTGACCAGACCAGCGTGTTTGCGAGGTTGTATAGCAGGCGTCAGTAGGCGAAATCACCATCGCCACCTACACATTTCACTAGAATCAACATTTCTTTTCAAGCATGCATTTCACGAGGTGTTTCCATATTTTTGTCCAACCCCTGTATGTCCTCCGTTTCCCCTTTCTTTACTTTCTAAAAATATTCTTTCTGAGAAGAAATATATCAGTTTCAAATTTAAGAATAATCATCGAAGAAATGCAAAAAAGAGCAAAAACAATTTTAGGTGATTTTTTCAAATATTTTTATAAATATTACAAGAATACTGTTAAAATCATAAAATTTTACATATACTTCTTTTAAATGCTCAACACAGGCATGTATAACATTTTTGACGATAACATAGAGTAGTTTTTTTCTTATGTCTTCCAAAATATTTGCACATGCTTTTTTAAAACATTGACTTTGTTGTTTTTTTGGCCCTGTACCATTGATTCCTAACATCAGATTTGCTCTTTTTTATAATTCCATTGCAATGCAGGTATAGAGCAACTTTGCATAAAATTTGAAATATATAGTATCCAAGTGAAATTTTCGAAGGCATCAAGTCTTTTCATATCTTTATCGATATTATTTTGTTTGAAATAACAGAAACTTTGATAGGAGAGGTATTTTGAAGATTGCAAAAAGAAAAAGGGGGAAAAACCCCCGCCCAAACACAATGGAAAATATTTTTTAGGACATAATTTTTCAGGCATAGCTAATTTAGAACATCAACTCTTTTTTGTCAAGTTATAAAATGTAACAATTTACGGTTTTTTCTTATTATCACTTATCGCTTCGAAAATAGAAACTTAAAAGTACATTTGTTAAATTTGGAGATATTAATGTTAAAATGGAAATATAATTATGAAAGATTGAAAATACATTATGCAAAGCTTGAAAATATATGATATTGGTGCTAAAGGATGAATACCAATAAAAATACAATTTTTGCTTTCACTTAGGTAATTACCTACCTTTTCTAGACTACCTAGAAATTAACAGCCAATAGTGGAAGAAATTGCTGAAACAATTACATTGCATTGTCACTCTAAGTGAAAGATAAAAGAGATTAAGTGTTTTGAATTAAATATTTTTATTTAACAATTAGTTTAAATTAAGTTACTGCCAATTTTAGCAAATAGATTTATCCTGATTATGATGCACACGATAACAGAAAACAATTCACATACAATTATACATATAAAAATTATAAAACATTTTTAGCTGCAGACTAAAAAAAAATAAGAAAACTTTAGCGCTTTCATCGAAACTCAAAATATTTTCATTGAAATTTTACTCTAAACACATTATAACCAGAATTGAAAAGGGGAAAACATATTTCGTTTCCTTAATGTGTAAGCAAATCTAAAAACTCACGAGATTTTATGCAAGGAATCGGAAGAATAAGCAAAATGTTGCCTTGCCATAGAAAAATGTAGATCTGAAACACACTGAAAGTCCACAATTTATTGGTTGTATTGTTTCGCTCCTATAACTGTTTTCGACATTTTCAGCAATAATCAATTTCGTACAAAGCAACTGAACATAACGTTGCAGTCTTATACGCCACTAGACGTTCAACTCTACACATATTGTCGCCATTTTTCCGCAGCAAAACAACTTACTCTCTTCATTTTAAAATTGTATCGCTGAAAAACTCTTCGATCCAAAAACATTTTGCTGAATATCGTTGAAATATCACGCTGGTGATTACAACCACTTCTTTCTCTGGATCATCGGTATCTCTGCAGGGTCGAGAACCGAAAAGGCCTAACGGCCCCGGACCCCGCAGATGCACAACTTTCAACAATGTTCAGACAAGCCAATATTTTTGCACAAAGGAATCTCTCCCAGCCAGGTGACGTGCAGACCAGTTTTCACACAGAAGCTTCCGCGGTTAAAAATGGCGAGCATATAGTTCCGTGAAATAAAAGTGAATTACAATTTAATGAACAATGAAACATTAAAAGAAATTACATAAAAAGTTAAAGCAATTAATAATTAAGTTGAATGCTACAAAAAGAAAAATGATAAATTAAGATATTTAATAAAATTATTAAAAAATTCGTTGATAATTTAAAAGTTGCCACAAGATAAGAAAGAAACTTTGGCGGCGAAAATATGAATTATTTAAAAGTACAGGTAAAACCGAAAAATGATGTAGTTACATTTTTGCAATCTAACAACATTGTAAAAAAATATAAGCGTAGCATTAGATTGAAAGCCAAATATTCAAGACATTATATCTCGCTTCTTATTTGGTAAAAATTCTTTGAATCATTGTCGTTTATTTAAATGAATTGTATCGACGTAATATAGTTTATATCCTGTTAAAAGCTTTTAGGCAAAATTGAAACTATAATACAAGTTATCTGCATTTAAAATAGTTCTACTAGTTTTTAGAATGAAAATCACTGAAATTATTTGAAATGCTTAAAAATTAAACAAAGCAAAGTGCCAAAATTACACCAGAGGCTTGACAAGTCGTTAAAAAATTAAGCATTATTACAGAAACAACGAAAGAAGAATTATCAACTGCAAATACCTGTTACACGGTTAGGCTCGTGGGTTACACTTGTCCCCCATATGTCTTTGAGTTCTATTATCTTCATGCATTTGAATTTTGAACTTTAATGACAGTGCGATGTTGTTCCTGAGAATTTCAAGGACACAATGAATGGAATTGAAAGTGCAGCGTTTTGAGCTCTAATGGTGAATTCTGTATACCACGTGACTAACGGATATTAAAGAATAAGAAATTTGAACATCTAACTTTGCTACTAAGCGTCTTACTTTTGGATATAAATGGAGTTTGAATTTGGAAGAAATTATAGTACATCGATAATGTCAGAATTTTACTCAAAATTGACTTTAAGTTTTGTGGGGAGGAGTCATGAGATTAATTGCTGATTAGGGCGGCTTGAGCAGCATAGACCATTTAATTTTGGAGTACAGATAGGAATATTTGATGTTGTTATGGGCAAAGTGTATTTGGCTGTTGGTGAGAGTATTCTTGTTTTCAGAAATTTGAAGAAAGTCTTTTCTTTAGAGTTTTTTGATGAGCCCTTCTTTTCCTTCCATCTGCAGGTTCTTGTGAATCACTTCATTCCTCACAAAGCAGAGTGCATGTTCCATAATTCTGAGAATCTTGTTTATAAAATTGCATCTTCTTTCCATGGGTTTTTACTTCCATGGCCCTTATCTGAACTGAGTAGATCAGTATGGTTTTGAGAACTTGTTGAAATAGAGTATTTTATTGGTCAATGAGACCGGGGAGAGACGCCTTATGAAAGGTATAATTGGGTGTACATTATTACAAAATTTATCTCTATTGTATTTGGCTTGCTGATGAAAGGTAAATATATTGGAACGTGTTATTTTGCCCAATTCTCCCACGTGAGTGATTTGAAAATTTTGTTTTTGAGTGAACTTTTACGGAAAGGATGGCTTTGCTGTTTTCAGTATCAATTGCAGCTCTCCGTTGGGTACAAATCTTTTCAATGCTAACTAGTTGGGTTTAAGGGTCTTAATAACAAATTCAATATTCCTATCCTGCGTGAAGATGGCTGAGTCATCTGAGGAAACGCATTTGAGAATTTTATCACCTTGAAGGAAGTCTGTATTGAAAGAAGTTGTACAATGTTGGACTGAGGAAGCTACCTTGAAGTATGCCAGCTTGCATGTTTCCATCTGAGGAGAGAATTTGCAATTGTCTGTTATTGTGAAACTTTTACAATGTTAATCATATATTCAGGAAAGCTGCATTATGAACAGGGAACAGCGGGTGTAAAGGAAGTATAAGCATGTAGATATTGCAATAGAACTGCCTTTAAACTTGCATTAAAAAATCGTTGAAATGTCGAGCATCAAATTCAAAGGTTGTTCACTGATCTAACTTAAGAAACTCTGTTATTTTTGTGCTTTGAAAAAGCGATTATCCTCTTTTTATATACGTAAGAAATGAAAATTGTGCTACTTCTAAATCATTCTTTTACTTAAAAATAAGTGTTTGTTAATCATATTTGATGAAAGTTTCTCATTTATTGACTAATAATAAACTGGCTTAATTAAGATATTTTGAAGTCTTTAAAATGATCTTATCTTGGCATTATTTAGGTTTGTAGTTTGAAAATATACAGATTTTGTAAAAAATCTCCATAAAGATTGTAGAAAGTATTTGACAGACTGACTTCATTGCAGAGCTCATTGAAATAATTTATGATTAATTTTATTTGAAGACATTCTCCAAAAATGTCTATTAATAATGGACTATTTTCAGGGGAATGTTTAAACCTACTCTTACTCATTGTATTTTAGACACAAAAATTAAACACAGTTTAAATTAAAAGCAAATTTAAACTTTTAAGGAACTTCCCAGTTTTCATGCATCAAGAAGCAATTGTTACTTTAAGATTAATGACATTACTTACAATGTCTGATATATTTCGACTTAAATGCTAATTCTACTACTGAGAGCTGCAAAAAGATTTGGAATTTGCCTAACTTAATATAATTTTGAAACCATTTTTTGTTACAATTGGAAACACTCAATATATCTAGATAAAATGATGGAAATCCAACCAAAATTTATACACCGATTAATTTTTGTATGCTGTGTTTGTTTATCATATTTAAAATATTTGTTGCATGTGCAAATAGTGGAATCGATGCCCATTTTAGAATGCAGACGATATCTTCAGAAACACTTTGGCATGTAGTGTTCAGATCATATTTCAATCGATACATTTTGTTTAAAGGTATAATAAACGGTTGCATAATAATAAAAATGAATTTGTTTTTATTTTTGTGACTGTCCCAAGATGCGATATTTGAGCATCTTCTAAGTAATTTATTTTGTAGATTATTTATTTATTTATTAAGTAATTTATTTCCAATGATTTGTGAGTCCATCAAAAATACATCCGTATAGTGTGCAGTCTCATTAATAACGAAAGCGAAACAAAAAAAAAACTCAAGATGTGAAAGATACAGAAAGGAAATGACAGAGAAAATGGGATGTTACTATGCTTGTAGCCAACAGGGATATTCATGAAGAAGCAAATACACTAAAACATACTGGTAGAAGTATTAAAGATAAAAAAAAGATTCAATTGTCAAATAATTCGGAAACTGCTCGCCAGTACAACTTTTGATTAAAATTCCATAAATATTCAGGAAAATAAAAATTCCCTTCCTTTATACCACGGTGCTCTCTTAAATATCCAACCAAACTTTGTAAGAAAACTGCATTTGTCAGAGCGAAACAAAGGCGATTTTTCTGTTTCAGCTTAGAAAAGACATAGAGATAATTATAATATCGCACTAAACTGTTTTTTTTGGAGACCTTTTGTATTAATATAAAAGAGAGTTTTATTCTTTTTTCCTAAAAACCTGAAATAAATATCAGATGTAAATTAATCAACGTTACTACTCTCCTTTTTAATAATGTTCATGGAGTGGCTCGGAGAATGATGGATAAAATAGTGTGTAATATCTTCTTTTAATTTGGCTGTCTTTCAGAGCATAAGTTGAAATTACAAAAGATGTCATAAATGTTCTGTCTCTGTATGAAACATCAAAATTTTAATAACAATATTATTCTATTTATGATATAAACTACCATTTATTTCAGACAGAAAACAGAATTACTCTTTTCTACCGAAGTATCAAATCCATGATGGATTTGTGTTTACATCTTTTATTCCTTATGTGTGTCGTCTGTTTTTGTTCCAAATTCATGAAGATTATCGAAATCGTTTTCCCCGTTCGAACTGTATGGCGTGGGATAAACGGCGGGAGGCATATTCATTCGCAATATAGATTTTACTACATTGTGTATATAGGTAATCTGATGGCATGAAAAAAAAATGTTGTATCCGACTAGAAACGTTAAAGACGGGAACGTAAATGAGATGAAATAATGTATTTTGTGTAAATTTGCATTTATTAAAACACCTTAATGAGACGAGATATTATCTACCATGCTTTTTAATATCCACGGCCTTTTCCATTGAAACAATTCTGAATTGATTATAAAATGTGAAAATATCTACACTAAAATAGAAGCTAATAACAATGAAAATAATAAATTATTTCAAAACTTTATGTATAGATAAAGTATCGTAGAATAAAATATTTGAATAAGATAAATTAATTATCTTATTAATTTTATAATTTATTCCTAAAAAATGAGTAGAAGCTGTCACGAAAAATTAATGTGATAACAAAAAAACTGTAATGTACTGAGATTATTTTATTCAATCTGATAACAAGTTACTTTTAACTTAAATATCTTTATTAAAACTGTTACTACTTGCACTTGATATACTTTTTAAAATTACTTTGTTTAATTCTGTCACCAAAAACATTAAACAAATTTAATATTTCAAAATTAACCAAGATTTTAGCCTAATATTTAAAATTTAAATAGGAACTTATGATTTCTTACTGAAATTGTCATTTTTAAATTAAGAAAGCATTTGATTTATTCTGGCTATATTAATAAAATAATTAGAAACAATTGCTATGCATAACATTATAGTTTTTATTATGACACGTATCGCATTATACCATAAATATTATTATTAGTTTAACATAAATCGCAATTGCATGCATAAAAATGTGTAAAATTCTATAAAGCAAAATCATTTACAAAAGGATAATATTGCATTTTTGGCATAAATTTTGTTTCTCTCCATAAATTTGTTTACATTAATTTTTGCTGTGCATGTGTATGACATTTGAAATGGAAACTTATAAAATAACAATGCAACCTCACGTAGTGTTCTAAAAGAATAATTATTTTCCTGTGTTTTGAGAGAATTAAAGTGATGCATTTCTTTTATAAAAAAAGATATTTTAACAATTGGTTATTACAAATTATTAATTTAAAGCACGGTTCATAATTGATTCCAATAACGTATTAGCTTTAAAGTGATATATATAATATATAAAAAAAACGTGAACAAGAATCTCGAACTACTAAATATTTTTAGACCAATTTGCATGTCTGAACAAGAACTGAAAACCAAGCCTACGAAGAAATAACTCTGCCATGTAATTTATCCTCTGGACTCGTCATTGACACAGAATGCAGCCCCATGTCCCCGTGCCTGATACCATTACAGACGGGAGTAGATGAGAAATTGGTCCAAAAGCTGCTCAATATCTTCATCAACGGTATTCCCTGCCAGAGCCTTTTGTGTCTGTTTGTCGACGACAATGCCGTTTTGAGCATCGGGGCTTCAAAAAGGAAATGGAACAGTTGACCGACTAACCAGAATCACTAAGTCTGTAGTTAATCTGATCGATAAATATTAGCTTTAAATGTATATATGTAAATATCAAAGAACCTTGAACAAGAATCTCGAACTTCGAAATTTTTTTAGACCAATCTTCATCTCTGCAGAAGAATTGAAAACCAAGCATACGAAGAAGTAACTCTTTCACACCAATAATGGAGTAATTTCTCCTCTGGACACGTCTTTGCCGCATTGGAAAAAAAAAAAATTCCGGTACAAAAAAAATATACCGGCTTATGAAACACCGGTTCCGGTATGATGCTGGATGCGGTATTATACAGGTTCCAGTATGATACTGGATCTGGTACGATACCGGTTCCAGTATGAAACCAGAACCAGTATCAAACCGGTATCATACTAGAATATTCATTACAGAATTGTACTGGATTAGGTACATATTATGGAGCACAGGATTTATCAAATTAACATAATTAAATCATTCAATAAAAAATGTGAAACATCAAAATAAAAAAGAATAAAGAAAAGTGTGTTTAATAATAATGATATGTTAAAATTTTACAAATAGTGACAGTGATTTACAGATTGATTACATTAAAAATGTATATCAATTGTTTTTTAGTGTAATGATGTAGTTCAAATTTGTTCATTTATTTCGTCTTATGCAAGGATGGTTTGACTGTTACATTGAATTTTAAAGATATGGCGGAAAGGGTGTAGCATATAGAGAAGCATAGTGGGCTGATTGAAAACTCAGCTAAATTTAATTAAACAATTTTGATGCTTTGTTAGAGCAAATAGAACAAAAAATATCTATCTTCAAAATTTTAACCTCTTGTCCGAAATTTCGTGTCATATATATTTTACGCCTGATAGAGAAATAGATTGCTTATTATACAGGTTTCAGGTACCTCGGCTTTCACGGAATTCATGTTTCACCGTAGTTCTGTGGTTTCACCAAGTTCATAGTTAAATGCTCTCCATGTAGTTTTCGCTCTTACATCAGCCATACCCTCACTAGAACACAGAAACAGAATGGCGGCTCGCCTGGCCGTTCATGTTTCAGGCGGAGCCTTTTGTAAACTATCGGTATTTCATGGGCTCAGAAAAAGATGTAGACAATTTTAAATATTACCAACTCCAATTTATTTATTAAAAAGAGCACACAAGGCCTGGCTTGAACACGATCTTATAGAACAATAACATTAAATAGATAACCTTAGTACAAGCAAAAAAAAGTATGAACCTGAAGGCTAGGGAGATTCCAGTCATTAGAACAAAAAGCCTCATACCCTCCTTAGACCCGAGACCAACTTTTCGCTTTAAATATCATTAATTTTTGTAGTAATAAGTTATAAATACCTGAAAATGCTTCAGAAAAATATTCGTTTTATTAATGAGAAATTTTTTTTTTCCTACAGAAGACAGTGGGACATATTGACATGCGCTGTGGAAAATAAAGAATTTTAATTTATTTATATTTAATACGATATTTTGCAAAAATCTATATTATATAAAGCGCTTATGCATGGCGCAAAAAGGACCTTTATTTCTTTCTTCCCGGTGGCACCGACCAGTTTGTTTACCAATCTCAACCCTGACGCCGAGCATTCCGCTAACCGATTGAGATAATCACTTATGCGGAAAATTCGCTACTTTTTTTGGAATTCATTGATTTAAAATGAGTTATTTGCGAACTGTTGAATACAATTTGCGTAGAAGAGAGTAGCGTGCATTAGAATCCCTGGCCTTTATATCTATTTATCTATATATATAAAACGCTTATGTGGACACAAAATATGGCCGAATTTGATACTCGCAGGTTTGAAGAATTGTTTACTTTTGAATCGGCGGAACTCTTGAATTGGTTTGAAGTCGGAAACAACGAAATGTGTGTGGAAGCAACATTTCGTTTAAAACAGTGCATGTTTTTATATTTTGCTGGAAAAAATGGGGTCTGAAAATTTTTCAAAAGGCTATGTAATCAATTTTAAAATGCTAAGGGTAAATGATTATTATGGGTTTTAATTTTGAATAGTTAATATGAACATGTTTCAAGCCAATATTTGCTTTAAACTGCCCTTTTTAGCTAAAAGGGTGTTAGATGGGTTACATCATTCTACACAATTTGAATTTTCTGAGATTTAAAACACAAATGGCTACACTGAGAAAAACACTCTATCATTCTTGACTGAATAATTATTGGAATAAGCATGTATACAAGTACGAAACCTTTTCTGTTCAATATTTAAATGAAAAGTGTGAATGTTTAAAATTTTGTTGTAAAAAGCAATGCTTTTAGAAATTTTTGAAGATTTGGGAAAAGGCTATCTTATCAGTTTTAAACTTAAAATTTTGTGGGAATGAAGTTATGTTGAAATAAACTGTTGAAGAAATAATCAAATGTATATGCCAAGAAGTTTTATGTGATTGACTTCTGATTAAAAATCAAAATTATTTTCATCAATCATCTTTGAATTATAAATCTTAACATTCAAATTTCTTTCTAACATTTACATATATATATCTGTACTACCAGAAGATTTTAATTATAGAAACTGATGAAAAAAAATTTAGGAGTTCGTACAATTTCAAATAATTTAAATTTACTTTTAGTAATTAATGTACTTATAATGTCCTAATACTAGCAGAAACACATAACTGTATGGAGAGCGAAGTAAGCCGGGATCACACAGTGATTCCGAAAGAATCATAACGTGATTCTTGGAGGCTGACGCGCAGAGCGAGCAGGGGGTGTAATATATATATATATATGTGTGATAATTTAATTTTTTAACTTTCCTAAATAATCTTAACGACACCTCATTTTAAATACTTCTACTTTCATCATAATTAACGGACTACAACTTTCTTTACAAGTCACGAGGTTCTAAAAGGGAAAATTTCCTTTTCTGAGTACTTAAGCGTTCTGCGCATTCATTTCTGCCCTTTTTCACGCCAGCATGTAATCATTCAACAACAACGCGCCGGGCGGGCGTAAAAACTTCTAAATTCTGGTCATGGAGCTGCAAATAAATTAAATATTTTTAGCTATGAAGAAATAAAACCTGATGCATAAATAAAATGAAGATCTAAACAAAATTCGTCTCTTCCTTAATGAAAATGGACTGCCTTTTCTCCCTTTATAAAGTCAGATCTTACACACACACACACATATATATATATATATATATATATATATATAAGGATTTTACAACAACTGTGCTATAGGACACGCAGTGCCTTCATTGTAGCCATTAGAAATCTTGTTAAATGTAAATTCACGTTATACAAGTTAGAAAAAAAGTTTTTAAGGCTTTGCATATAGATCTTTACATTTTGCATAGTATAAAATTCTATAATTTGAGAATTAGTTTAAGACATTACTTATCTTCTCGTGAAAACAAAAGAAAAATATTACATGAAGTACGTTTGAATCTTGAAGCATGGATTTACATCTTGGCATTCTTCAGCGTTTTTTTAAATTTCTGTTTAGGAATTTCTGGAACATGCAATATATTTATTTCGTAAATGATCCAATGGCAACGAAGTTTGAGCAATATTTTTCCGTCTATCTGGTGTTAGAGTTTCACTTGACTCATATTTTGAGACATTGTACTTATCTGAACTATGAAAGAGATATTGCTGCAGATCTATCGTGATGGCTATATAGTTCAGTATGTATTTCTTGGTTTATTAACAGTTAGTTGGGCCTTGTGCATTCTATCCAACTATCAAATATGGCAAAATCTAGGAAAAGCATTATTACTCTGATCATCCGTTTCTTTTTTCTGGCCCTATATTATGCGATAACTCTTCTCATGGACAAAATATTCAACCCCTCCCATAAAATAATTGTAAATCTTTACAATAGCTGGACGATTAATTTGAATATACTTTTTATTTTTGTTATACCAGCTACCATTTTTAACATTTGATATCAAGACGCTTGCCATGGACTGAGGAAGCGACTAGAACGGTTTTGTTGCTTTACCATTTTAGGATTTGTCGATCATTTAGAACTTTTTCATCGACGAATCAACGACAATCAAGTTTCTTCATTAATGTATCATAGTCAGATTTCAAATTTACATTTGATGGGTAATCTGTCTAACTACAGCAGCAGGCAGCAAGTCAATCCCATAATCAATATAAGGAGTATATGAAGGTATTTCTTGAAGAGCCTGTACCCAGACATTTAACTTTAAAATACAAAAGGTTAAAAAAGGGCACTAATGTAAAGTATCTATCCGTATGCAACATACTGCCAGGAGGCAAATTCTGACAAAATCTAACCACTACTATGCCATCAGTGTAAGTATTTGCATCTTTCTTGGCGTTTATTTTTTAATCCGAACGTTGAATGAAAAAATCTAATGAGAGATCATCATAATATGTAGCTATTAAGACATAATCTACTAGGATTGAGTTTTCTTTAGATAAATTTCCTTCATAGTGTGTAGCCATAGAAAGAAATGATTTCTTCGTCTATTAAAACTTTTGATCATTTTTCGTTGAGCAAGCATCCACTTAAAACGCCTTGACGAAGATGTCTGATTTTCCAAAATAGAAATGAGTTAATAACAATTACAATAGTAATAACAATAATCCAGAGATCTAGGCCAGCTAATAACGATATGGATGAACATATTGTTTATATTTCATTCATGAATATAAAACGAAATTTCACTATTGATTTCGATACGATTTAAAAAGAATAAGGAAATATAATAAGATAAGTATTCTAATTGAATAAAACACACTCCTTCGCTTTTTTATAAAATAATTCAAACGTTAAAATATTTTGTTAAGATTGCCCTTTGAATTTATTATATTTTTAATATTTAATCATCAATGATCCAATGTCTCCTGAAAGAGAAACCAAAATTGCTAGGTCTTATTCTACAAGTAAGTAAGAGACATCATAAAGCTTGTAATGAGCTTTAAAAATATGAACTTTACGCTACAAAATACGATGAAAAAGAAAGTTTCATAAAATCAATATTCAAGGATATAACGATTTAGTTTTGTTCGTACGAAAAATATTCCGCTTTCAGAAAACACAATATATAAATGACTATAAAACAAATCCGAATAAGTTTGAGTTGATAAATGAATGCTAATAATATTTCTCAGTCTATACACAAGATCTAGAACTAATTTCGAAAAATCTAGAGGCAATTGAATTAATATGGTGAAAATTTGAAAAAGGATTGTTTAGTGTCTCGTGCAGGAGACGCCGGGACGTAGAAAGATGCAAAGTCGGCATTTATTTAAAATTTTATCAAAAATTAAACTTACCGTTCTGAAATTCCAATCTTATTTTTAAAGACTTCACAGAAAGAGAATTGTGTTCTGAACGCTGAAAACTTATATTCTTTTAAAAGGAAGAAGATCTCCGTCAAATTTATTTATTTGAGCTTCGTATTTTTCAGCCGCACTATTTCCAAGATTGCCTCTTATTTTCACTACAGATGTTCGCAGCTGCGAAATCGAATTTGCAAATAATATTGTAAGCTAAAATTATTTAATCTTACAATTTGCTAGGTAATTTTTCCCCTCTTAATTTATCTCTAATGAAAAATTGATATTTGTTTTTATTATTGTAACGTTGTTTGGTGTTATTTTTGTCGTATTGTATATCGAATAATCAGTGATGTTCGATGATGATAAACCCCTTTTGAAATACTTTCTGCACGTGAACCTTGCTTAAATTCACAGATAATCGGCAATAAATGATACAGTTGATTGTCAGTGCCTTTCAGAAAGACAGGAAATGCCGCACAATACGTAGCTTTAAAAAGTTCAGGAGCCAAATCAACAGTGATACACTTGTGGAAAAATGCTATCCACAATTTTTAAGATGCGCAATTTGGACTTAATAGGAATACAATGGTTTAACAATCAATTGTGGAGAATCGTGGGGCATACAATTGTTGGAACTCACATTTTACAGTGAAGATTCCTTCCAGAGGGCTTTAAAGGAGCGACGAGAAAGTGATGAAGACGAAAAGGGATTTGGGCTCACCCATTTCACAGAAAGCTGATAATGAGTTGAAACTTTCGTAAACGGTTTTGTATGATGTGCATAATGTTTACACGCATTTTCTTAAAAATAATTTTCTTTAAAAGAATTCCCAATTTTTCCGCATATGTTTTGCTTATAGCATGCAGAGTGTTCCCTCAAATTGAAAGAAACTTTCAAAAAATTTGAAAACACGTAAAGGAAGCTTTGTATTAAAATTTGAATAAAATAATTTGAATATTACAGGAAATAATGCATTTGTAGTAAATATTTTTTATGTTCTCTGTACGGATGACAATACATAATTCTTGGCCTCGGAAGAATCTGGATCACTGTAAATCTCTCCGTTAACCGACGAATTCCTTTGCATGGATCAAAAGTTATGATCTATGTGGCTTAGCGTCTAGTTTTTAATTGTGGATTGCTGTTTTGAAGCGAACGCAACCTCAGGACCGGTGACATGGACTTGGTTTTGGTCTTGGCTGGTGATCTGTCATTACGTGAGCTCAACTTTTTTTGGAAGGACAGTGAACTACCTCGTTTTACATATTGGAAAACGTTTTTCGGCAAACCTTTTCGGACGGCAGAGTGATTAGCTTATCATTCCAATCGTTTTGGTCAGCCCGTTCCTCAGATCATATGCCCTGTGACTTTTGGCTCAGTTCTTATTTAAAGAGCAGGTTTTAGCGTAATGATAGCGCAAACAAATCTGTCTTAAAACACAGAATTTCACAGCATTTTTCATTTATATGCGCAAATGGAAATGTATATTGCTGTTGAGTCCTTCGTGAAGATCATGCAAATTTTGCAGTTGATGACGGACATGACGAAACATATTTGAAATGAAACATATAATTGAATGTAAGATGTGATTATAATAAAATTATTACTTAAGAATTTTGGTTTAATTTTATTTTCTTTCAATATATTTTTGAAAGAGATACTCTAGTTTAATCATTAATTCGTGTTTCGACATATTATTTCAGTTTAATAATTTCAAATTTCTCTTAAAACAAAAGTTTCTGCAGATCAATTTTAAAACTAAGTAACTTCTTTGCACAGTAGCGGTCTTTCTCAATTGCCGTTAAACTGTGATTGTTTTTTTCCTTAAATTCTAAAATATAAAGAGGATACTCAGGAGAGAATCTGTACGATTTCTTTTCACGACCACCCTGTATTTTTACTTGTGTATTTATTTGTCTGCCTATAATTGCAAAATAAACAAATAACTCATTTTTGATAAAATTCCAGATAAATATAACAAAATTATCAAATACATAGATATAATTTTCAGATAGTTTCTTTTGACTTTAGTTGAATCATTTTTCTTTAAAGGTGTTATGTCATAAATAATGAAAGGTTTAAATTACACTACGAATTTACATACATTTCATCATCTACCACTTTTTTTAAAGCAAAGAATTTTATATATGATTTCAAAAAAATTACATTATTATGGCAGTGGAATATATAAAACTTTCTTTTTAAATAAAGCATTACTTTTAAATATAAAAGTGGTGCATTATATAAAAATGAAATTCAGAGTTATCATCATAAATTTTCGAAAGAAGCAAGGATTACAATCCAATTTTTTGTAGATGATTGTAGCGCCACTTAACGGCAATTGCACATGATTGAAAATAAACACCAAAAGGAGACTATTATTGTTCGCGGCAATATCTTGTTTAATGGAACAAAACTTATCTTTCAGATTCGAATTATTCAGTAGAATTTCGAATCATTTTTTTGAAATGGAAAGAAACAAAAGTATTTGAACCACTAGTCGTAAATATAATTTTAGAGCCGACCAAGTCTGCGGCAGCATGAAACCACGTCATCTAAGGTGTCTTGCATATTTTGGTGACTCCGGATGGAAGCATCGATGTACGAGAAAGATAAAATAATCTTGTTAAATATCTTTATCGCCTCTTTTTTCTATTATTTCGTTATCGTTTCCTAATCATGTTTACGAATTCATAAGACTATTTCAAAGCAAAATATTTAATTTATATGGGAAACAAAGTAAACTGGAATGCGTTGATGTTCATGACAGACCTTTGGGCCTAAAGCTTCTAAATTTAGTACATAGTTATTTAGTCGATTATAATTACACCCTAAGAAAGGATTTTTTTAAAAAAATTTTGTTAGAATTTCAATTAAAAACTAATCGAAATATCAACATATCTTTAAGCAATTTTTCGCAGAAAACCATTTTTACCCTTCTTTAAAATTCAAAAATTGCCTTTTCTGCGATACGAATTTTATTTCCTTACAATTATTATAATATTATAATACATTTTACAAAATATTGTCATCCTATATTAATTTAAAATTGGTGCTAATTAATAAAATAAATATTTCTACTTGAATTTTATATTTTAATATAACATGTATTTCTGGATTAGATTGTTTCCTGTGACTTCTGATGTAGGCTTTTTTTCATTCTAATTTTATTTAAAGTTTCCTGAAAACCGAAACTTTTTCTAAAGTTTCTCTGTGAGATTTTATGCTTTCGTATAGACCATTTTTAAGCACTTAATCTATTATTTCAATCACTCAAATAGTATTTTTAATAAAATGATTAATGTAAAAAAATGAATTACCGCAGGCCTGTTTGTATTTCGATTTCTTAACTTCAAAAATTTCTTTAATTGGCGATTTCTTAAAGTAAGCCTTTTCAATTCATATGAATTAATTAGTAGATATCTGAGAATTAATTTTAACAATGTAATTACAGTAAGAATGTCACTGTATATTGAATTTATTTGCTGCATTTTGTTTATTGTAAAACTTGTTTCATAAAAGCGAATAACTTTATTTAGAATATTTTTCATTTATGTTTAAGAATTCGTAGCACGTTAACGAATAAAAAAGAATTAATTTCTTGTTTAATATGTGAAACTGATTGAAGAATGGAATGAAGTTCGTCATTCTCATATGTAGACAAAGTTTCTTAGATCTTTTCGGAAAATTTCAAAATAAATGAAAAAATATGTCTTTAAAAGAAGTTTCGTTATTTAAGTTTCAAAAACAATATGCCTGAGAAAAAGTAAATATTATCTTTATATAAAAAATTATATTTTAAAGAATTTTTCATATATTTACATGAACTCGAATAGCTTGAATTGAAAAATACTAAATGCAAATTATAAATTTTCATTTGTTAATATTGATCAGAAAGAAAAAGCATACAAACACAAGATACGATAATCGCGAACAACAACGGAATTGCGTGGCAGTTATTGACTATAGTCTTTTGGGGAATTCAAAACTTTCATGCTCCACGTAGAGTGATGCAGGGATCATTTAATTAACATGCTTGAAATCTCCGATTTTCTAACTTTGCGATTCGTTAAGAAAGGGGTTTCTTTCTGAAGCGATAATAGAGCGGAAAGACGTTCATTAATTTAAAAACACCAACTCTGTTAATTCTTCTATCCACAGTTTTTGAATCCAAGAGCGGCCTTTAGTTGCTTAACAAGCAACACCAACATGAACATGAGAACATTATATTCAAAAATCATAAATATCCGTTTCGAAAAATTCAATTTTTTTTCTTTCTCTTTTAAAAGTAAAAAAAAATTAAGATATACTCGTGGGCCAAGCTGAATGAACATCGTTAAACATGTCTAGATCATCATCAGCAGTCTCGATGTAGCCGAGTTGACCAATACCACTTCATTTGTTCGTACCTTAAAACATTATAGTTCTCTAGTGAGGCAGCTATTATAAAACCAAAAAACACTATTTAAAAATATACACACATTCGGAAGTCATTTTACCATTTAAAAATTATACGAACATTCGGAGGACAGTAATTAAAACTAGGAATTCGCCTTTTAAAAAATATAACACACGTTTGGACTGGGATGCATTGAAGAATGTGGTCACTGAATTGCTTTTTTTTCTTATTAATTTTGGCCTAATTTTCTAAAATAAATAATTCAGATAAATGGCGGTAACATCAGCTATTTAATTTAATTTAAAATATTTTACCTATGAAAAAGTAACAAGATTGTGATAAGCTAAAATTTAATTAAATTCCCTACATTTTTAGTAAGAATTTTTCTATACAGCACGTGTCAAGATAAGACTTTCACAACATAGAAACAAGAAATGAAGTAAAAAGTAGATATTTAAGAATTTGCTATCTGAAATTAATTCTTTCACAGCAATCTTATACACAATTCCCCTCTTTGGTTTGGCAAGGCTGTAACTGACAATACTGCTTTACAATAGAAAAAGTTAAATTTATTAACATAGCAACTTGGAAAACAAGTTATACCATCTAGAAAGTTTACCTGATTTATTCAAGCAGTGAAATTAGTTTCGTCCTTCCCACATCAAGTGAGAGCAACGAAGAAAGTTTCATTCAGAGTTTGAAGTAATTATATTATAATATTAGTACGGTATTTTTAAAGAGTATAATATTTATTCATATTATATTTCATATACTATATTATAAAGCTATACTGTATGCCTTTTATTTCTAATCAACTAATTTATTACCAGGTAACCACTTTTTTCCCGGTAACTGGAGGAGGAAGAAAAGGCATCAACGCTTAAAGAAGTGCCATTACCCAAGCCAAATGAGCCGAAGTATATTTATATAAATTATTACGAAGTTTAGCTGAAATCGAAACCAAAGAAAAAATTGAAATATTGATTATTGAGTACGTCTAGTTTTGTTACCTTTCAATATTACTGACATTTATGGAATAATAAATCATCATAGGCAAAATTAATAAAATTTATAATACTTCTAAAAATTAATCGACTCTTTATTTTGATGAAAATATAAATAGAGTAAAAGAGTTCATGTACTGAATAATTGTGTCATTCCAAATTAAGACGCAAGCTTTTCACTCAGTTCTATATTACTTGTAAACAGAAACTACAGTAAATAGATTACCATCCCAAAAAGAATTCTCCCTCAACTTAGATTTTTTTCATTTTCTTAGTAGAATAGGAAAGACAGGCCAGATTTTCATTGTGGCAGGATTGATTTAATAATTCATTTCCACAAACACCATCCCAAAAGTGAATGCCGCTTCTCAAACTTGATAAATAGTTTTCAAACAAGAAATGAGAAGATATTCTATCCAATTTATATAAGTTTTAGATTTGATGCACCAGAATGAGACATAAATATTTTCCGAATTAAGCACTACTAGATGTCTTGTTCTAATTTATTCTAGAAATTGACTTCGAACGGTGTGTGAGCGGTCTGCTGTACAGTATTGGATTCAGGGTTGGAGTGCTACAAGAACGACTGGGATTGAAACTGCAAGAAGTTTTTAGAATTCCTCTGACGATAAAAGTCTCGAACCACTGTGAGATGAATTCCCTAAATTTAATGAGTTACTAGAGTAAATTGATTTTGAAAGCAGAAGTTTTAAGAGTAATTGTTTTCCCGTATAGTCAAAACAAAGTTAAGGAGTGTTTGAGGAATTATTTCTCCAAAGAATTAATTATCTGTCAAGCTAATTAACACGCATTCATTGCGTTTTTTGATGGAATTTTTCTTTATCTAAATAAGTATCTTATCGATTTCTAAGCATGATTGTTATTGATCGATAAATGCAAAAATATTGGTGATTTCACAAATTCTGCGAGCTAACGTAAAATAAAAATCTAGCACAGTTTTATAAAATTCAGAATATTAATGGGATGCCATATACAGGGTGATTAAAAATGATTCCTCAATAATTTATAAGGATGTCTGGAATACTAAGAGGGTACATGGGGATGCAGCGAATGCAATGTCGGTTTCCTCGATAGGTCGCTGTGGCGCAATAGACCATATCGTTGGCTGATTTTCCATGGAAGTACAGTCGAACCTGAAAGTTCTTTAGAAAAAAATTATATATAGAAATTGCAATATAAGTTGCAAATTTTATCATTTTCTTACTGAAAACAATTATTTGTAGTTAATTTTTGAGAGTAGAAGAAGATTAGAATGAATTAAACTATGAACGGAATTTAATTTTAAAAATATGCAAATACGAATGTAATTTGGAAATTTGCTTACAGTGTAATTTTTTTATTTTATAAAAACAGAAACTAAATTTTCATTTACTTTTATACAAAGTAGTACCTATTGTCTTTTTCAAATCAATCTTTAGCCGAACGTTTTTCAAAGTTGTATTCATTTCATTGAGAGATGAAAAAATGATAACACGACAAATGATAAACGATAACTGAAAAACACAACGCTCTAATTCGTTGGAATTGGGAGTATGGTTTCATCAGCTAAATCGTAGGAGTTCTTCAAATTTTGAACCAAATCTATCATCGAGTTGACTATCTGTTCATGTGTATGTTATTTCAATAACTAAAAAAAACCAGCAAACTCGAATGTATGAATTTTTGCAGTGCCCATTTTTCCTACTCTCACCCAATGTCAAATTTTTTGATAAAATCAGGCAGCCAATAGAAATATTATTTTAAAAGCTATACTGAATTCTCTTCAACATAAGACGTAGCGAAATACAAAATGTGTCATATTTTGTTTAGTTAAGAGTATATAGAAGAAATTCGATATTATACTTTGAATTTAAAGAAATGTCTATATATTTAATAAATTTTATTTAATTATCTATTTATTCAAAGATATTCTAAAATAAAACTAAGAGATTTTCTTATAGTTACCAACATATTCATCAAGACTTTTCTTCAAGCTAACAAAAGCTTTCAATAAATCGCAGTTATTATAGCTTTTGTTCAGTAGCAAGCAACATGGATAGAAACTGTTGATTCCTTCGTTTCCTCTTTCTGTTTTCGTGAAATAAGACCCTTCGCAAGGAAATGAAGGTGGGGGGAGTACAAACATCCAAAGTTATTATATAAAAGCTAGATTCAAGTAAGAAAAAGGTAGAACTTCTTTTATATCTTATTAATATTCATGAATTGAATACAAATATTCGATTCGATTCGATATCGGTTTTATGAATTTCCCTAGGATTCGTTTCAATTAAACGTTCTTATATTTTTGTCAAACAAACTTTTCTACCCGTAATGGAGTCTAGTTGATTTTAATGAATATACTCTTCTTTCATCATTATCAAAGAATGGGATTCCTTTTACGCAAAATTCCCTATTATGTTTTTACATTTTCTGGTAGAACCAAGATAATCGGTCGCAAAGTGCAGACGACTCATCATACGAGCAGAAGAAAAAAAACATAACGATTATCATTATAATAAACTAAATATAAATGAAGTTTTCCTCGAATCTTGGGATTTTTTTATCTTGCATATCAAAGTAAATATAAAGTAAACGAAATTATTTTCCGATTTTGCTGTGAATTCGAGAAAGGCGACTACATTGTTCTTTTAGCAGAAGAACGATAGTTTGAAAATATTTTTAATACTTTTGGAGCTGAATAGGGAAATATGTTATGACATATAGTTACAGTGATTAAATTCTGAAAATGTTATTTTTAAATAGTCACTTGTTAAGGACTGAATTTCTATTTCCATATTATTATAAATTTCTAGTTTTTGCTACAAATACAAATGGTAAATTTACGAAATGAGTTCGTAAATGTTTCGAAGCGATTTCCTATTATTATTACTATTTTCTTTCTGCTATACAAAATAACCGGCATCCGATTTAACTTATTGGTTATTACCGGTCAAAATAACCTGTTCTTTGTTTCAACGAAAATTTTTATTTACATATTTACAAGACCCATTGGTCAATACCTATCATCCAACCTATTCATAAAAACTCTTTCAGCAATATGTTGAACCGCGAATAGACTCTTTTCATCGGAAACAATAAAATTCAAAGACGTGACCAGTCTTTCGGAAGCATAGACTAAGGATACTATCTATATCTATGTTCGGAAGGCACAGAACTTCCGAACAAGATAAATATTTTTTTGCTATAAATAGCAAACAAAGGTTTTTTTGTTGCCGTTGTCTGCTTCCAAAAAGCAGATAAATTCTCAGATCGTTCGGAAACGAACTTTCAAGATCCACTGGACCACTCTTGGCTACTTCATCATCATTTGATGTCCAAAGAGGGTCTCCTCCCATCGACCTAAAAGTGAAAGTTTACAAGTTTTAGCCAAGCAGTGTTTTAATTCTTGGATGAAGTTGGTAACTATTGAAAAAATAATAAATTGATAACTAGCCTAATTTCTTTAAATTATCTCTTTTCTAAAACTGATTTTGCTGGTTTTTTTAATAAATACAGGGACAGAAAATAAATATATAAATAATACAAAAACTGAAAAATCTGTTAATAGATCCAAGGAAACTCCGGTTTTCAATTAAAATCGGTAGGTCTTCCCATCCTTTACACATGGTTTAGAAACGAGAACAACGGGCAAAAAAGCCATGCTTGTGACTGATGAATATCGATGTTTTACACTGTCTTGTGTCCCAAAAGAGCATTTTTTGAAATTATATCAGTGTAATTGTCTGTACGGTGTTTATAAAACTTCTTCCCGTCATATCCATGAGTTCTTTCTTTTCCTAAAATGCCTCTTCAAGCGGCAATTTCTATTTTTGTCAGTTTCAGAAAAAAGTAGCTTAAATAAAGTCCTTACCGTTTCTATCAATATCCGTTAGATTTCTCTGCTTAAGTGTCATAAAAAGTAATCATGCCAGAGACATATGTTAAAAACATTCTAATGTTTAATCATGACAATAATATTTTCTGTATAATAAAATTCAATCACTCTTAAAATACGAATCGTATTCAGGCAGCCGTTCCTTTATTTGTAAATGAATAATGCAATCGCTTTTCAACGCACAGTCGGAAAATAATTTAGTTTACTTCGTACCTGATATGAAAAATTCACATTTATTATCCTTTCTTTGAGGGTATCTCAAGGGTCTGTGATATCTCCAGAAGACCTCGTTGCAAGAAATGACATATCTGCTGCCGACCTGCATATGAAGCCTGATGTTTTCTAGAGAGTTTGTTGATTATTCCATCGCATCAGCGAGAAATGCATTGAAGGCTGTCAATCGAGCTACCAAATGAAATAAGTATGACCTAATATATGTTAATCTACACTATATGACCAAAAGTATCCGGACACTTTCCTACCTTTCATTAATTCCAGTTTGGTCCCCTAAATACCCTCGTGACAAAATCTTTATTTTAATTTAAGAACCAGACTCAAGATATTATTTCAATTATCCATGAGAAAAGTAAGTTTAAGATAAAACAGAAGATAAATGATCTTTCCATATTCTTTCGGATAAATAGTATATATTTAGTATTTTATTTTCAATTTTTTAGATATTTCTTAAGCAAAATTAGAAGGATAATGTAAACAACTAATTTTGGAAACGTTTCGATATATGAAAAATTCCAAGATAAACATTTTCATGCTAAGGATACCAGAAGAAAAAATAATTGTAAATATTTAACTTTGTTGGCCGTATGTGTGTGTTGGGGGAGGGGGGATAAAAAGAAAGGTGCACTATGTTAGCGCCAGAGTTCTAAAACTTAAAACAGATTCTGAAATAAATAGTAAAAGTATTTTTAATAATAAATCTCGAAAGAGTCAGTATGATTTAATCATGTGTAAGTGATATATGAATAAGTACATAAAGAAAAAAAGTTAATTGCTTGAATAAGGAAAAATGTTTGAGATGAAGTAAATTTTAAATAAACAAGTGATGTTGAAAAATAATATAAAAATAAAAAGATAAGGAATTAATAGGAGGAAAGATAAGAAATAAAAATAATCATTCCGGTACATGATGGCTTAACAATAATTAAAAATAAAATATCTAAATATCGATAGTGATAAAATATCTAATTAACATTCCAATTACGCCATGCAGTTGCCCTTCTTATTTATTGAGTAAATCTTTCACTTTAAAAGATTACTGATTATAGATGAGCAATTTGATTACAGTTTTAAGGATCGTCTGCATTTCTGAAGGGAGCAGAAGTATAGTAACGTAAACGAGGGCAAATGTAAATCCTGTGTAAATACTTAGGGACAGATGCCTTGGATAGTTGAGGTAAACGTTTCATAAATGCACATTTCACAGGTCTTCTGCCAAGAAACTTCATGAGAAAATGTGGCCGTTTTCGACAATTTTTTATATTCTAAAAAGGAGAAAAATACTTCAAATATCCAATCAAGTTAGATTCTTTTGCACAGAAATATGTATCAGTGATAATTTAATGGGAAATTTTAATTTCAGATTTGTTTAAAAATTTTATTTTTTAAGGAATTTTTTTTATGAATTAGAAGGCCATTTGGTAAAGGCAACGATTGAAAAGTTTTATCCCATTTTTCACAAAAAGAGGGAATCTTGTTTACTATAAATTATCACTGACTTACTTGACTATTTCGGAAATGAATGGAATTCCGATGACTTATGATTTCTTACAGAATCGTCAAAAATTAGCCTCAAAGCAGTCTTGTTCATCAAGATAATAGTTTGTCGCGAATCCTATCGGACATTCCATGCACCTTGATAAAGGTTAAAAAGAATTATCTCAAATTCTGCGGAATATAAATTATCATGAATACCACTAGATGGTGTGAAGGAATTTCAAAATTTTAGATATAATTTTGTGTCATAAATTTTGCTGCACGAAGTAGCTGTGCTTTGTTTGTTCATGAGACAGTCGAACATGAATATTTCAAGTGGAGAAAACTGATTAGACACATCGTTAGACGCTAACAGCTGGCGAAAAGAATGTTGTTAATGAAACCTTGGTACCTCAGAGAAAGGCTCTACGGCCACCGCTACACATATAAGGGCTTATAAACAGTTTGTAAGTCTTTTCGAAAGATGGAAGATGCCTGGAGTAACTTTACTCGAAACTAGAGATAGATTAAACCAAGTTGTAAATGATACGGAAGAACATTATGAAAGAAGTTGCTATCTTACTATTCTGGTGGATTACTGCTGGATGATCAAACGACATACTGAGGCATACCCTACTCGACACAAAATGATATTAGTCATGGATGGATGGCTTTCATACTAGACGTTGTTGCTATAGGTCAAATTAAAAACTCTTAATGTAGCACTGACCAACCAGATTTAGCCCCAAGCAATTTTTGTCTGTTTGGTCCACTAAAACAACATCAAGGAGGCAAACACTTGACAGAAAATGACGACGTCGAAAACGAAGTCCTACTGTTATGAGACAGCACCCCAAGAATTTTATGCAGCTGGAATTGGGACGCTGATAAAACGATGGCGTAACTGCATCAACATTGGTGGAGATTATATTGAAAAATAAAATTGTTTCCAAGTGATAATCATGGTAAATTATTTTTTTTCTTATCTTTTGTGACTTACTTAATGACTTACCCTCGTATTTTATATCAATGTTAACAAATTAACAGTTAGGTTGCTTCATTGACTGCCTCTCAAGAGTTGTTTGAAGCTACAACTAGATAGTCGCATGAAATTAGGAAAACATAACACAAATAATTTTTCATAAGAATAATATGAAAAATAATTCGAATAAAGTAAAACAATACCCTTATCCATGACTCTTAAAAGTTAGTTCTTGAAATGCTTTGGCATATTTCCATGAAGAGCCTTTCGAGAAATTCAATTTCCATATTCATTTTGTGAGAAATATGCAATTTTAGAGTTGAAAAAAGTTTATTTTACAATTGATTTGAATTCATATAACATATGTATTAAATTATAAAAATTCTTTCCCTTTTTAACCATATTCAAAGGCATTTGTATTTATATCCTAAAATATATTTTATTAGGCAAATGTTTGGAATATTGAAAATTAAAAAATACACATCCGACTTGATTACAATTTCATAAATCTTAGACTATTTCCTTCATTTCGTAAAATTTCCTATTTTCTTACTTTTTGTTTTATTCAATTATTTTTAACTTTTGGGAAGATTACAATATTTTCTTCTATAGAGAACAAAGGAATGGAATTAATTAAATTAATGCAAATCAAGAAATAGCCTACCGATTGTTAAGAAATTTCATGCGATACAACTGAAGTCCATTTCTTAGAAACTGATCAAATTTCAAGGCTCTGCTGTTTTTAGTTTCGTCGCTATCATTTTTGACTTTCTAGAAAGCCAAAGTGGACCACTGGGTATCGTCTCAAAAAATAATACTTATCTGCCAAGATATTTTATTCTAGCCGTCACATTCCATAACCTCCTCACCACATTTGTAGCCTCAATTACTCTCTCAAACCACTATCTCCAAAGAGTTGCGGTTTATAAATAAAATGAGAAGCGTATTTTTCCAAAGGCGGTGCGTGTATCAGAACAAAAATAAATATCGAATTATTTAAAATTAATAAAGTGGTGCCTTTTATAACATTACTCAATAATACTTAAATTTTGAATATCTACTAATATTATTAAAATTATATACAAAATTTGAAATACGAAGTATTGAGTATAAAATGCTGTAAATCAAACATTTTAAATTTCAGGTAATTGTTAAAAAAGGGTATATTCTCAAAAAAAATAATACTCTGGGGCCAAGAGCTGAATTTAGCCGTTGGGAGTACATGTCAAATTCGACACCTTCATATTTGCAGGCTCAATTACTTTTTCAAACCACTATCTCCAAAGAGTTGCAGTTTATATATGAAGAGAAGTCAATAATTCAAAGTTATATAAACGGCGTATCCGAAATAAAATTAATATAGAATTTTTCCAAATTAAAAAAGTGGTGAGTTTTATAAAATTGCTCAATAATGCTTAAAGTTTTAATATCTCCTAATACTATTAAAATTATATACAAAATTCCGAATACGAGGTGTTGAGCATAAAATATTTTATGTCAAAAATTTTAAAGTCCATGTTATCGTTAGAAAAGTGTAGTGAAAATATCAGCTCAATTAGGCTTTCTTTTGAAAATTTTTATCCACTTTTACTCTTGCGGTTCTGACCATTTATGATCTTTGAAGTGCTACAAGCGGGTTGAAAATTCAAATTCGAGATGGTAGGCAACAAACGAGCATAGAATAAAATAAATAAAAAAATCAAATAAAAACCGATCATACTTGAGATAGCCGCGTCAAATAATATCTGTATACACTAACACTCGTTGGACTTTCCTAAAAGGAAATCTATTCATGACTTCTTGCTGTTGAAACAATTAAGCGTCATTGACAATAACGGTATTTTTAGTAGCCATTATATGCGATGTCTAGCCTCATTAGATGGTTTTCCGAGCTAATCAAAGTGAGATTTTAGCGCCAAAATTATAAAGTTCTTTCTTATAGTGGCCTTCTAAATCGGACCAATTTAAAATATTTATACATATGAAAGAAATTAGAAAATGAAAGAAAAAAAAGAAAATATAATCAACCACAAAGAGATGTCTACAACATCCGTTAAAATAGTAAGCAAATAAAAGGGAAATTAAAAATATAATTTCGAAATAATAAATTCCCGAAGTTCGACGCACGTAAATAGAATCAGATCCGAGTAAAATTGGCTCTGCGATATTCTTAAGACTGAATATGTTTTCTAAATATTTGATGTTAATTTTATTTATCTTCATAAGCTGTTGTACATTGTTTCTGACACCGCCATGTTTTTTTTCCCTATTTTTTATGAAGATAAATATGATTTGCTTAAAATATTCAAATGGTATTTTCATTTTAAAAATTAGAAATCCAATTTGCGCATTCCGTTATCTTAAATTATTTCAGAAATTTTAAAAGAAATTTAACTCTAAATGCAAAATTATTATATTGCTTTTAAACTTAAATTGATTCAAAGGAGTATAAATAAAAATCAGTTTTCTAAACTGCTTATTCGTTCCGTAATTGGAGGTTGAAATTTATAATTTTAAAGTTATATCGTATTTCAAAATCTGACGAGGTTTTCATTAATTACACTTATTGGTCCATCACAACGAATGCTTACTATGGTAGAAAGAGTTTTTCGGAACTAACCGAAATCTGATTTTATTTCAAAAATATTTTGTGCTTCGCTTATATTGACTTTCAAAAGCGAAACAATATAACATGAACTTTCAACCTAGAGGTGACTACATCACACATAAAACAAAATTATTGAACATGAAAATATAATTTCAGAACATAATTTCTTTTAATATGACTGCAATAAATTAAATCAGGCCTGAAAAGTATATCCAGTGCAATATTCTTAAGAATAAATACATTGCAGTAAAACTGGCTGTAAGCTAGCATTCGAAAAGAAGTTATTGTTTAAAATGCCGAGCATCAAAATTAAAAGTTTCTAGCTATATAAAACAAGAAGCTGTGTTGTTCTTTTTGTGGTTTCAAACCGGTGATAAAACTTAAAATCTGTTTAAGAGTCGTCGGAAATGAAAAGTGTCCCTTCTAAAGCAATTTTATTATGTGAAATAGTTATTCATTATCATATTTAAACATTAATTCACATTTATTGAACAATGTGGAACTAACTTTAATAAGGTATTCTGACGTCTTTATAATAATCTTATGCTGCCGTTATTCAGTTTTATGATTTAAAAGTATACTGATGTTTTTTAAAGCTACTTAAAGAAAGTAGAAGAAAACATGGTTGACTGATTGACTTCATTAAAGAAATTCATTGAAACAATTCATAATAAATTTGATTTCAAGACATTCTCAAAACATATCTCAGAATAACAGATTATATTCGATCAGTGTGTTAAAATCTGGTTCATGCCCCCCCCCCTCCCAATGTATTTTAAATAAAAAAAATTAAACTCCGTTTAAATCAAAAGCCAATTTAGCAAAAACCATTCTTTATTATAACATGATGAAATTATTTATATCTTATGTCTTATAGTATGTCCCTTTTAAATGACAAATCTTCTGACTACCACTTCTTCACATTCAGCCCATCTCTTTTAGATTCACTCTGTATAAATCTTTCAACGAATGTCTTGCAGAATCTTAAAAATATAAAATTTCGATACTAACGTTTTGTGAAGGTTACGATTATTCTATACGTGCACAGATACAGTTTAATATCAATAATTCCTGATCTACATTAAGCAGTTGCTTAACAAGAATCAGAATTTTGCAGTTTTCAAAGTCTTTTAGTGATTTATAAATTTTGAAATTGATATAATAAAAATTTGTGAATATACACAGGCAAATATTTCATGACCATGGATTAAATCAATGCAAAGTCAATTGTCAAAAATTTACGCTCAGTATTTGCAACATTATATATAAAAAAAAATTCGAAGGGTTCCTGAAAAATTGTATTTTTTTTTACTTCGGAGCCTAATTTCAACATATTATTAAAATTAACTATAAAGTTAATATAAACTTGGAACTAACTTATGTTTCGATATTGATGGATAAACGGACATTTGGACTTGTACGTTCGGATAAATATTTAAAATATTTATATTTATAACTCTTCAGTTATTTCTTAATTAAAATTTACAGAAAAAGTAAACAACGAATTTAGGAAGCAAATCTGATTTATAACACATATTAAATAGAAAAAAAATCCGGGAATATTTTATCCTTGCTGTGTGTAGGTAGAGAGGGGGCTTGAAAAGATAGCTATAATAAGCTTGCACGAAAGTTCCGAAACACAAAATAGAGTCAGAATAAAAAATATTTTTAATAAAATATCTTGAGCGTTAGATAGCTGTGGGTGGTAAATAATTAAATATGTGTATATTTAAGAAATTTAAAATGCAAGCATGAAGTTGAAGAAAGAAAATAAAAATAAATTATAAGTTATTAATATAAGAAAAGAAATGAAAATAGTATTCCAGCGAGATGACGGATTAACTACAATTATAAGTTTGAATTTTAGCGTCATGCAGTTGTCATACTTAAGTATTAATACTTATGTTTACATTTTAGTTTAAATTATTACTGATTAGAGATGAGTAATTTAATTTATTATTACGGATCTTACATTTCTTCAGAGATCAGAAGTGCAGTAACTTAAACCGGAGCATGTGCAAATTATGGTGAAACCACTTTTAGAGGTAAAAATGCTTTGGATAAAAAACTTAAGCATATTGCATTTAATAAATGCATATTGCACTGATTTGCAACCAAGAAAAAACGTATGGAATCTTGGATGTTTCCACTAAATTTATTAATCAATAAAAGCAGCGAAATACTTAACCAATACTACAGAACAAAGTTGAAAAGGATACGGTAAAAAAATTATGAAGGAATTTGACTTGCTAATCTGCTGGGAGTTTATTGCTGGTTGCTTATGCTGAATACTTGTGAAAAACACAGACATGAAGCGTATTAGAAGAAGGATTAAAGTGAGAAAAAATCGGATTTCCCAGGAAAAGGAAATGAAAAGTGGTCTTTAGTTCAACCTCTGATTTAAAGTGCTTTGTTACAGGTTTTTTTTTAAATTTTTCATCAATATAAATTTGCCGTATTTTGTCCACCGGTACAATAATTGAAATAAGGACAAAAAAATATTGATAAGAAAACTGTATGTGATGAAGGAAAACAGTTGTCGTTTTCATTTTTCGAGCACCGGAAATCACATAGTTCACGCACAATATCTCAAGCTACTGAAAAGTTCCCTTTGCATCCCTTTTCTAAACAAAAATGAGCATTTCGCGCGTTTTCTAAGAACATAATTTAATCAAATATCCAATGTCTATTAATTACCAATACTACATTCCTCTTTAACACAGCTTATGTGATGGTTGGAGGAATTATAGTTAACAAAGTGTGTAATATATTTTTTTTAAAATTTGGTTTATTTTTTCAGAAATAAATTCCTTGCTATGATATATGCACAATTTCCTATTTGACTTAGGAAATTTTGAATTTTTTTGGAAAAGTTTCATTTTTCGGGACTGTAGCGAAATCTCATACCATAGACCTAAACCACTGGAGAAAGTATTTACTAGAAAAAATGTTTGATTATCATTGCTCATGAGAAAGAAGCTATTACTCTGTGATGTTAGCTTTATGACAAGAATTCATTATTTAAAAAATAGCTACTATTTCGAAACAAAATAATTATTCTTTTTTAATACGGTACAAAAAGACATCCCGAAATATCATATGGATCTATGGAAGAAATGAAAACCCAGATGTTTTCTAGAGATCTTCAGATTAAATAAAGAACAGCAACTACGGAAACTAAACTGCGTTTCCAGAAGCAGAAAGTAAACAAACCTCTGATCAGCAGAAATGGCCGCAATCTCTCATGAAAAAGGAAATAGTTTTCCGTCTCCAGCAACTGGTCGTACTTGCCAATATTAGGCCAATCGAGAGAAAAAACCTTGAGCGGAGGGATTGACTTCCGATAATGCCACAAGGCGAATTGTAACTTTCGTGATGACCACATTAGTAAACAAAATAATCCCAGCTGTAAATAAAACAATTATATCATTTCTTTCCGTAATAATGTAATTTTTGAATGCAAGGATAAATGATTGCGACAACTAATGGATGATAAAGGAGGCATCTTATGTAAATTGAATGATAATTTAACTCCTTTATATCAGGATTTAACTAAATTAGGCTTATTTTTGTATTTTAATATCAGGTTAAATCAAATGCATCTTATTTGTTTATAATCATAAATTAAAATTAAGTCTTTATGATTTTAGATTATTGAGTCCGTGAACTTCGTTAAAAATCCTAGAACTGATGTAGCCAAGACCAGACAGTCGCTGACACTCATGGAGCCCAGTTATGATTGTGATTGTAATTTCTTTGCTTCCCGTTGTGGCATGCTGAGATCGCATCTCAAATATCCGAGTGGATCCTGTAATCTCTTTCGTTTTCGCATTGGTCACGAAACATCCGTCAAATATAGGTAAATTACATAATATATCATAGTCGCAAGGTCTCGACACAAAATAATACTTGTCATGGACGGAGGACTACTACACTAGCAGTTGTGTGTGTATATCACATAGGACAGCCTACAAGCCTCAATTATTGTTTCAAACCACTACCTCCAAAGAGATGCAGTTTTTTAATTAATATAAATAAAATGTTCTCACGAAAGTTATATATGGCATGAGGAAAAAATATACCCGTAAGTAATAGACCTGTAAGTATGACATGAGGAAAAAATAAATATATAATTATTTCCAAATAATAAAATGGTGCCTTTTTTTTAAATTTATTCTTTATTCTGAAAATCCTCTAACAATACATAAAAGTTAAAGAAATTTCGAAACGTGAGGCGTTCAATGTTAAATGGTTTAATTCACAGATTTTTTTTATAGGAATAGATATTTTAATTTTCCTGTAATCTTTAGAAATAGTAATGGATATTTTACTGGAATTAATTTTTCTCTTTAAAAAAATTTACACACTTCATCATATGCAATTCTTTGAAATATTGTTGGACATCTTTGCTGCAGTTCTATTTTTAGGGAAAAAAAGTATTTCCCAGCTACAGATTTTTTGGCCAAATCTTGGAGGCACCGCAAACGGACCGTGGTTTTATTGACAAAATAGAAGTATTTGCCAATAATAAAGTGGTGCGTTTTTTAAAATTTATACTTAATATTGAAATTCTGTATATTCTCAAACAATATAAAAAGGGTAAACAAAATGACAAACATTAACCGTTAAATGGTTTAATTCAAAGATTTTTTCCAGGATTGGAGATTTTAAATTCGAGGTTAGATAAAGTAAAGAACATTTCCAGTCAATTAATATTTCTCTTAATACATTTTTACATACTTTATCGCAATTAATTCTTTAAGAGCAATTTTTAAAAAAATATTGCTGGCCATTTTTGAGCAATCCGATTTTAATGAAGAACACAAAGAATGTCTTTCGACAGGAATATTTTTTGGTCAAGTCTTGGAGGCGCCCCGCAAGCGGATTGGAGTTTGCAGGTTTTTATGACACAAGAGCCATATTGCGCCAAACGTTCTTTAATTACGAATAACACAGGGAAATTCATAAATAAAAAATTCATATTAATAACAAGATCAAATCATGTTAATTTTTTTTGTTCAAATATTAATTATTAATTTCGAATTGGTGGCCAACAAACGAGCACAGAATAAATAAAAATAACTTACCTTATTAATAAAGCTAAGTCAAATAATATCCGGAAATGCTGACACTCGTTGGATGTGCCTAAAAGGAAAACTTTTCAAGTCTTCTTTCTGTTAAAAAAAATTAGGCGCCATTGACATTAACGTTCTTTAGTAGTCATTATATGCGATGTCTAGCTTCATTAAAGGGTTTTCGAAAATAATAAAAGTGAGATTTTAACGCCAAAATATAAAGTTCTTTGCTTATGTTCGCCTACTAAATCGGACCAATTTTTTAGAAAAGAAATACTCACCACAAAGACATGTCTATAACATCCGTTGAAACATTGAGCAAAAAAATAGGAAATTGAAGAAATAACTTCAGAATAATAATGCCTGGAAGTATGACGAAGGTAAATAGAATCAGACACGAATAAAATTGTGCCTGCGATATTCTTAAGATTAAAGATATTTTCTAAATATTTCGTGCTAATTTTATTTATCTTAATAAGCTGCTGTATACTGCGAATTTAATATTTTTTATACATTTTTCGGACATAGCCGTGTTTTTTTCCATTTATCTTGAAGATAAATACAATTTGTATTAAATATTCAAATGGTATTTTCATTTTAAAAATTAGAAATCCGATTTGTGCGTTCCGTTAAGAATTCTTTTTGAAAATTTAACTCTAAATGCAAAACATTTAAATTGCTTTTAAATTTAAATTAATTAAAGGGACTCTAAACAAAAATTAAACATTTCTAAACTGCTTCTTCTTCACGTAATTTGAATTGCAGGTTAAATTTATAATTTTAAAGTTATGTCGTATTTCAGAACTCGTTGAGTTATTCTTTAATTACCCTTATAAGGAAATCACAACTAATCCTTATTATGGCAGAAGAATTTTCGAAACTAACCGAAATCTGATTTTATTTAAAAAAAATTTCGTGCTTCGCTTATATTGGCTTTCAAAAGCGGAAGAATAGAACCTGAAACATAAAACAATAAACAAAATTAGAGAATTAGGTGTCAATAGAAACGGTTATTTAAATGACTTTATTTAAGATACTTATTTTTTTCAAAATGACAAAGAAAGAAAAATGACCGCTTCTAAGAAATATTTTAGAAAAAGAAAGAACTCAGGTATATGACGGGGAGAAGTATTATAAACACCGTGCAGACAAATACACTGATATAATTTCAAAAAAATGCTCTTTTCGGATACAAAATTGTGTAAAACATCGATATTCATCAGTCACGAGCGTAGATTTTTTGCCCGTTGCACTAGTTTCTAAACGTTGTGTAAAGGAAGGAGAAGACCTACTAGTTTTAACTGAACACCGTTTTTACCTTTATTCCTATTAATAGGTTTTTATTATTATTATTATTATTTATTTATTTATTTTCTCTAATGGTATTTATTAAAAGACCGCCGAAATCAGCTTTGGAAAAGAGATAATTTAAAGAAATTAGGTTAGTTATCAATTTATTAGCTTTTCAATAGTTACCAACTTCAACCAAGAATTAAAACACTACTTAGCTGAAACTTATAAACTTTCACTTTTAGGTCCATGGGAGGATTCCTTGTTTGGAATCAAATGATGACGCAGTAACCGAGAGTTGTCCAATGGATCTTGAATGCTCATTTCCGAACGAGCTGAGAATTTATCTGCTTTTTGGAAGCAGACAACAACAACAGAAAAAACCTTTGTTTGCTATTGATAGCGACAAAATATTTATCTTGTTCGGAAATTCTGTGCCTTCCGAAAAGCTGGTCACGTCTTTGAATGATATTGTTTCAGATGAAAAGTGTCAACTCGCGGATCAACATATTGCTTCAAGAGATTTTATGAATAGATTGTATGATAATGATAAGTATTAACCAATGGTGTGATTTCTTGTAAATATGTAAATAAAATCTTTTGTCGAAACAAGGAACCTTTTACTTTGACCGTTTATAACCATCAAGTTAAACCGGAATAATCGAACGCCGCCGGTTATTTTTACAAAAACCGCCATTTCTACCTTGTATACCAGAAAAAATAGTAATAACAATAGAAAATCGCTTCGAAACAATTTCAAACTCATTTTGTAACCTCATCATATGTACTTGTAGCAAAAGCAAGAAATTTATAATAATATATAAATAGAAAGTCAGTCCTTAACAAGTGACTGTTTAAAAATTACCCTTTCACGAATTTAATCACTCTAACTATATGTCTTAACATATTTCCCTATTCAACTCCAAAAATATTTTCAAACTGTTATTTTTCTGCAGAAAGCACAATGCAGTCTCCCTTCTCGGATTTGCAGAAAAACCAGATATGATTTCATTTACTTCATACTTACTTTTATGTTCAAGATTAAAAAAATCGCAAATTTCCAGGAAAACTTCATTATATTTTGTTATATATAATAATCATCCTTATATTTCTTATTTTCTGCTCGTATGATGAGTTGCCTGCTCTTGGCGACCGATTATTTTTGTTCTGAAAGAAAATCGTGAAAACATAAAAGGGAATTTTACGTAAAAAGAATCCCGTTCTTTGATAATGACGAAAGAAGAATATATTCATGAAAATCAGCTAGACTCGATTGCGGATGAAAAAGTTGCCGTGATAATAAATATAAGCACGTTGAATTGCAACAAATTCTAGGGAAATGTATATAACCGATATCGAATCGAATATCTTTGCATTCATTTCCTGAATATTAACAAGAGATAAAAGAAGGTCTTCCTTTCCTTACTAGAATCTAACTTTTATGTATTAACTTTGGAAGTTTGTGCTCCCCCCCCCACATTCATTTTCTTGAAAAGGGATTTGTTTCACCACAAACCGAATGAGCAGACGAAGCAATCGGCAGTTTGATTCATATTGCTTGGTTAATGAGTAAAAGCTGTAATAACTGCTATTTATTGAAAGCTTTTGTTAGCTTTAAGTAAAGTCTTGATGAAAATGTTGGTAACTATAAGAAAATCTTTCAGTCTTATTGATGAGTATCTTTAAATAAATAGATAATTAAAAAAATTATTTTTATTAAATATAGAGGAATTTTTTCCAAATTTCATCCAATTAACTCGTCGTGTTTTCTAGTTATCGTTTATAAGTTATCGTGTAGACATTTTTTTGATCTCTGAATAAAAATGAGCACAATTGTGAAACATGTTCGACAAAAGATTATGTTGTAAAGGACAGTAAGTACTTCTTTGTGTAAAAGTAAAAAAAATCGTTTCGGTTTTTCTAAAATATACATTTTTTTAAAGTTCCAAAATATACAAATGTCCAAATTTCCTACGTATTTCTGCATATTTAAAAATAAATTCCGTTCATATTTTAGTTCATTCTAATCTTCTTTGACTCTCAAAAATTAATTATACATTATCCTTTTTAATAAGAAAAGGATAAAAATATGCAATTTATATCGGAATTTCTATATCTAGATTTTTTCCAAACAATCTTCAGGTTCCACTCTACTTCCATGAAAAAAGTCAGGATGGACAATTAGTCTATTGCGTTACAGTCACAGCGACCTCTCGAGGCAATGCACAATGAATTCGTTGCGCCCCCATATTTCTATCTGATACTAACGGGCTTAGCATTCCTGACTTCCTTCTGAATTATAGAGGAATCCTTTTTAATCACCCTATACGAGCTTCCCATTATTATTCTGAATAATATAAAACTGTGCTAGATTTTTATTTTACATTAGCTCGCAGAATTTGTAAAATCACCAATATTTTTACATTTTTCGATTAATAACAATCATGCTTAGAAATCGATTAGATACTTATTTAGATAAAAACAATTCCATCAAATAACTCAATGAATGCGTATTAATTAGCTTGGCAGCTCATTAATTCTTTGGAGAAATAATTCCTCAAACATTCCTTAACTTTCTTTTGACTATAAGGGAAAGCAATTATTCTTAAAACTTCTGCTTTCAAAACCAATTTACTCTAGTACCTCATTAAATCTGGGGAATTCATGTCACAATGGTTTGAAACTTTGATCGTCAGAGGAATTCTAACAGTTTCTTAGAGTTTCAATCCCAATCGTTCTTGTGGCACTTCAGCCACGAATACAACACTGTACAGCAGACCGCTCACACACCGTTCAAAGTAAATTTCTACAATAAATTCGAACAAGACATCTAGCCGTGCTTAATTTAGGAAATTAATTATGTCTCTTTTTGGTGCATCAAATCAGGCACGTATATTAATTGGATAGAATATCTTCTCGTTACTAGTTCGAAAACTATTTATCAAGTTTCCAAGAGAAGCGGAATTCACTTTTAGGATGGTGTTTGTGGAAATGAATTATTAAATTAATCCTGCAACAATGAAAATTGGCATGTCTTTCCTATTTTGCAAAGAAAATGAAAAGCACACTCAAAGATGAGGGAGAATTATTTTTGGGATGGTAATTTATTCTGGTGTAGCTTCTGTTTACAAATACTTTAGAATTGAGTGAAAAGTTTGCGTCTAAATTTGGAATGACACAAAGATTCAGTAAATGAACTCTTTTGCTATCCTTATCTTTTCAGCATGATAGAGAGTTGATTAATTTTTTAAAGTATTATCAATTTTATTAATTTTGCTGATGATTATTTATTATTCCATAAAAGTCAGTAATTCCGAAAGGTAACAAAACTAAACTTATTCAATAATCACTGTATTTGGAACATAAATTTTTTTCTTTCCCTTCGATTCCAGCTAAATTTCGTAATAATTTATATTAGTTTGTTTCGTCTCATTTGGCATGGGTAATGGCACTTCTTTAAGCGTTGAATGCCTTTTCTTCCTCCTCCAATTACCGAAAAAAAGTGTTAGCTGGTAATAACGGGGTTGATTAGAAATAGAAAGCCTACAGTGCAACTTTATAATATAGTATATGAAGTTATAATATGAATAAGTATTATACTCTTTAAAAATACCGTACTAATATTACAATTTAATTACCTCAAACTCTGAATGAAACTGTCTTCGTTGCTCTCACTTGATGTAGAAAGGACGAAACCACTTTCACTGCCTGAATAAATCAGACAAACTTTCTAGATGGTGCAACTTATTTTCCATGTTGCTATTTTAATAAATTTAACTTTATTCTATTGTAAAGCAGTACACAAAATTTCTATAATCAACACAAATCCTCGCATAGCTGAGCAGAGGTCACAATAAATGCCGAGAGAACCTTGTCAACTGAAAAGTATAAATATCGTCTGCAGTGATAGAATCTTGGAACATTAGTAGTTCGTTTATTTATCATTATAATGCAGGTCCTGTGAGTTCGTTGCATAAATCTAACTTAGCATAAACAGAGAACATCATTTTCGGAGAAATGTCAGTTAAAGCCTTGTCAAATAGAAGAAGCGAATTGTGTATTAGATTGCTGTGAAAGAATTAATTTCGGATACCAAATTTATAAATATCTATTTTTTACTTTCTTTCTTATTTATATGCTGTGAAAGTCTTATCTTGACATGGACTGTATAGAAAAATTATTACTAAAAATGTAGGGAAATTAATGAAATTTTAGCTTATCACAACTTGTTACTTTTGCATAGGTAAAATATATTTTATTAAATTAAATAGCTGACGTTTCCGCCCTTTACCTGAATTATTTATTTTGGAAAATTAGGCCAAAATTAATAAGAAAAAAAAGCAATTCAGTGACTACATTCTTCAATGCATCTGAGTCCAAATATGTGTTATATTTTTTAAAAGGTGTATTCCTAGTTTTAAATTACTGTCTTCCTAATGTTTGTATATTTTTTAAATGCTAAAATGCCTTCCGATGTTCGTCTATTTTTTAAATGGATTTTTTTTTGTTTTATAATAGCTGTCTCCCTAGAGAGCTATAATGTTTCAAGGTACGAAAAAATGGAGCGGTATTGTTCAACTTGGTTACATCGAGTCAACTGATGATGATCTAGAGATTTTTAACGGTGTTTGTTCCGCTTGGCCCACGACTATAGCGTCACTCAACATCTTAATTTTTAGCGGATATTTATGGTTCATGGACATGGATTATGGATAGCGGATATTTATGATTTTATGGTTTATGATATGGATTATGGATAGCGGATATTTATGATTTTTGAATATCATATTATCATGTTCATGCTGATGTTGCTTGTTAAGCGACAAAATTCTGCTCTTGGATTCAAAAGCTGTAAATAGAAGAATTAATAGAATTGGTTTTTTCAATTAATGAATATCCTTCCGCTAGATTATTGCCTCAGAAAGAAACCTCTTTCTTAACGAATCGCAAAGAAAGAAAATCGGAGATTTCAATCAAGTTAATTAAATGATCCCTGCATCACTCTTCGGGGAGCATGAAAGTTTTGCCTTTGCCTAAAGACTGTAGTCAATAACTGCCACTCAATTCCGTTGCTGTTCGCGATTATCATATCTTGTATTAATACAAGATATGATAATCTAAACCTAATATGATAATCTACCCAGCTAAAAATGAACTGTAGTTTTTCTACAGAAGTGAAGTATTTTTTAAGTTTTTTTGCAGTCAACTGTAGATTTTCTGTAGTGCAATCTTGGCTATAAAAATACTTCAGTTAATTTGCAGCTAATGGGATGTAATTTTGAAGTAATTTATTCCAAAAATACCATGAGATATTATCTGCAAAAATACTGTAGTTTGTGTGCAGTAATTTTACAATGATAAATTCCAAAAATAATGAGACTTTAAATCTGTAGTAATACTGCAGTAAATTTAAAGTTATTTTATAGCCATTAATTCAGAAGTACATTTTCTGAAGTATCTACAGAATAACTGCAGTAACTGTGAGGTAATTTTACAGGACTTATTTTATAGGAAGCTTGTGTGATATTTTCTGTAGTTTATTTGCAGTTTTAAAAAGTGATGTTAAAGATTTCATTTTTTGGTATTTTGCATGACCCACTATTTTTCTCACTAAACTATAATTAATACTATTTTCAAGACTTAATTTAAGCACATGGGAAAGCCCCCCCCTCAAACAAATATTGAAAGCAAGTAAATTTTAAAATTCAATACAAATACACATTTTAAAATCAATCAACATTGTTTATTGTTAATAAAATCTCAGACCTAACTTTATTACTGGCTGAACACGTAAAAAACAAACCCACTCATAAATATATATTAAGAGAGATCTAAATTAATTATAACAGCTAAATATGCTGCCTAAAATAGAAAATCATGTTAGCAATAATTCAAATACCAGGTTGTATAACGG
>BGPR01013926.1:0-40460 GCA_013235015.1 Araneus ventricosus | reverse complement strand
AATTTCATTTCAAGTAAATTAATTGATAAAGTTACGAAATATTAATATAGTGTATAGACACGAGTAGAACACACGACTATACACAAGCTTCAAACTCTAGACATCAGGAAGAGAGGTCATATTAATTACAAAAATTCTCTTTAAAAACATAAAAAAGTTAAAAGGGCATGGTGGCTCAATGGTTAGGTCTCGGCCTAGTAGCCAAACGCTCTCCTGCAGAATGGTGAGGAAGTTTTGAGATGAGTGCCAGCTCAATTGTCTGCCTTGTCAGTTGACCGAGGCAAAATTACGAGGACCGTCCGGAAAAAGCCTCGTGCTGCATATAAATGGGACTTAACGTAACTAAATCTAAACTGAAAACAAAAATGTAAACATTGTTTGAGCTCGTTAATAAATAGGTTTAAAAAACTAATATCGAAATCCATGAGAAAGGAAACGAAAGATTTAAAACGACAAAGAAATGTTGAAAGATAATGCACTTGTAAAGAAAGTTCTGAACAAGACACTAAAGAAAAAGTGGTCAGAGATTAGAAAACCTTCCTTTTGTCTGGTCTTTCTTAACGAACCGTGAAGTTTCTGTCCTAAAGTTAGAAGAACAAAATCTTTGGATAAAGAAACTCCACCTCAGAGAAAGAGATTCAATAACAAAAATAGTCTCCAACTCATAGAGAGATATTAGAAATGAAATAAAAGAGTACAGAAAGAAAACTCATCTTCTACGCCAGATACATCGTTTAAAAAATTCTTAAACCTGTCTCTCGATTATTTATGAAATGAACAGGGAAAGCATCTTCTCGAATATGTGTGCACAATTATGATATACAAGAATTTCATACTTGTAGTTCAGAGCAGTAGACCCTTGACCAAAAAAAATCTAAAGTCTGCTTCATCGCAGTCGTTAAATGATGAGCCATTTGGATATTTATCGAATATGTTACACTCCTTCTTTTCACCAGTATTCGCTATGAAATGTCTTGTCTTCATGAATATTAACAAAATCGTAAACTAAATGTCTCGCCATTACCAAAAGATACTACAAATGTTTTAATGGTGTCAAACCTGCCATTGGATTGAATTGAAGCCATTAAAGACCACCATCTTGAAAAGATATCAAAAAAATAAAAAATCCACAATACAATGTCACTCTAATGACTTATAGTAAAATATTGTCTTAGTAATTACTGCTCTGTAATCCTTTGTAAATAATAATTTAGTTAACAATTACAGCAACAGTATCAAGTTCTGATGGGAGTGCAAACGCCACCAATGTATTGTGTGTTTTTATTATACAAATTTGTAATTTTTTTAAGCTTTTCTTTCAATAAATGTTCGCGTATACCTACCCAAACCAAGGAGCCGCCACGCTTCCAAGTTCGGGGATATACTATGATGTTAGGTAACATTATTGTAACATTCGAAGGAAATCAATGATCCGTTTCAGCACGACTGCATAACAACAAATTTACAGACAAAACAGAGAAATGTCGAACGGCGGAGTTGAAACAGACAGTTCGTCTGGTCAATGATGAAATAAATCCAGCAACAAAAGCCTGCACTCATTGAGGATGTTTATTGTGTGATTGGGAATGTGTTTCTTTCAAGTCTATAAGTGTTAAATAAAAGCCTGCACTCCATTGAGGATGTTAATTGAAAGATTGGGAATGTTATTCTTTTCAAGTTTAGAAGTGCTAAATAAAAGCCTGCACTCATTGAGGATGTTTATTGAAAGCATTGGAAATGTGTTATTCTTTCAAGTTTAGAAGTGCTAAATAAAGCCTGCACCTCTGAGGATGTTTCTTGTAAGTATTGGGAATGTGTTATTGTTTCAAGTTTAGAAGTGCTAAATAAAGCCTGCAATCATTGAGAATGTTATGTAAACCATTTACAATGCGTTATTCTTTCAAGCTTAGAAGTGTTTTCAGTGAGGATTTTTTAGGCATTAATAATATTGCTTTTTAGCAGATTATGTTTGCTGGGCAGTATATACATCAATAATTTGTCACTTGTATGATGCAAAATTGTTCAAAATTCTCTACAGGGCAACTCTGGATTCAGAGCTGAAAGTTGAATGTAACTGTTCTTGGACGGTAGATGTTTATAACCCTTCAGCACTCACCAGCCATTTTTGAAATTTAGTTCACGAGGGGTCATTTTGACCCAAGATAATCTTACGCCTTATTTTATTTATTTGCACAAAAATAAAAATATGGTTAAAGTTTAAGAACATTTTTTCGAACAAATAACGTCTATTTAAAACACAAATGCGATTTTAATAAGGAAAAGAAAGTTGAACTTATCTACTTTATTCCATATTCTTTTCTGGTATTCTTGTCTTTTCTGCTGTGCACGTTCCAATGCTGTCATCATAACGTTGAATGAACTGAACGTCTGGCATTAAGCACGGGTCAATTTGGACCAACCCCTCATTATAAAGGTTATCCCCCATTTCACTGGTTACTGCGCCTTCTTCTTCTAGCGGCCTCAGTGAACGTACGAAGTAACAGCAAATTTTTAGAAATTCCAAAATTTCTTAACAGAAGAGAAATGGTAGAGGTCAGGAAGAAGACCCCATGCGTGTGCTTGAGGAATAAATGTATTTTTCGAAATATGAAGAAGATTTTTAATTAAATCAAATCGATATTTTATGTTTTTTCTCAAAAGCCTCCGAAGCATTTTATTGAACAAATCAATTTTTCCTTACTTCAAAAATTCCAACATTAGATTAACAGTTACATTTTTTCTCCAAATTATAAATTTTTTTTTTTAAAATACTTTCAAGTATATTTCACAATAATTTTTTTGTTTTAATCTTTATGTAGTACACAATGCGGAGCTGCGACGATATTAAGTAGATTTAGTGTGTCATTGTCTTTCTATATAATTAGAATAAATTTTTTAAAAATATATGGAAACATACGTACAAAGCTCAAAAAATAATCATTGTAATCACTACCTTGGACTAGAGGTACGTATTCCTTTAATTTTTATTGAATGAATAATTCCTGGATAATGAAAATGAGTGAAGTCTTAAAGACCCCTTCCCCACTCAATCCAATAGGAATAAATATCTGAGCCTGCTACAACATTCCGAAACCTCCAAGGAATTCTTCATCTCTCATAATCATCCCTTTTCCGAGAATGAAACGCAATTGAGTCGTTTGGCAAATGGCCGCTCTCTCCCAGAGCTTCAGATCCAATTACAGCCTCTCACATCCTTACCTTCATATCTCTTTCCGTCATTCGGAACGGGAAGAATTAGAAAATGCGCCATTTTGCGAGCGTTCGAATTCTCACGTGCGAGTGCCTAACCTAAGCCGGATCGCGTGTTTCCAGGATAATTTGACCCTACGACGACTTCAGAGAAGATGGGACTGGTTGTTGTCGACACAGTTGGATATCGAGATGGATGATTATTGAATCAGTAATTATTCAATGTCAACATTTGAGTCAATACAGAAGGCCAATGCATGACACTGGCTTAAAATGACGGTAATCATGGTTTCCTGATCTAGATTCAATTGAAAATGGAATAATCCCTTTGATGTGTTGTATTTATTTCTTGAAATCGAGCTTCCATTGAACAGTGAGTGAATATAGATTATTAATTCCAACTTACCAGAATGGATACCGACATGTTTGATAAAATAGTGCAATAGTGACGCAATGGTTAAGAAATAATGCATGTGTGGAAAATTCACATTTAGCATAAAATTATTTCAACGCAAAAATGGTATAACCATAGAGAAATAGCACCATCTCTAAATGGTCATAATATACTTAACGAAACTATATACTCAATCTGCCATATATTGTAACAATATTATATATCATCGTGATTAATTCACGATATCTTTGATCTGTGGATCCAATTATATTGGTGATCACTCATTACTTGGGATTAAGAAATTTAATGAAATTAATTTAAACTGACTTATATAGAGCACTGAAAACAAGAATTCTTTAAAAATGCAATTGAAATTACTTTACAAATCTTTACCAAGAGTGCTAAACTAGTATAAAAAATTAATTAAATAATCTGTCAAATGATAATAATATTTTGAATATAGAGTTTTCTGAAATCTTGAGAGTTTGTTATGATGTGTTGTTATCGAGACCAAGAGCAAATTTGCAAACTTCAGAACTATAAGCAACACAACCGAACGGTGTTTTTGATTCCATACGAGTGGCGCCACCTCGTGATGAATTTGAGAAAAAATTAACACCTTTTAACTCCTTAATATATTTGACAATTCATTATTTCGTTGGTAAGGCAAGTTATTCATTAAGTGGCATGTGTGGTCAAGAAGTGACGACAACAGCGCTTTATGGTAAATCCTGTATTCAGTTTTTAAAGAAAGGATTAACTCCCAGTGGGCGCCACTAATTAGAAATCAACATTAAATTCAAATTAATCGATTATGTGATAATTAAGTTTTGATAATTGTAAAATATTTCATTGTCAAAATGAACATATAACTGCAGAAAATTTCAGAACTCAAATACACCAGAAAGTAAATGAGAAATCCATTACAGGATTCCAACTATACAATCGAAAAACGAGTCAAGATAAATAGAAGTAACTCCACATCAATATTCTTTCAAATATAACTTCAATATTAAAATAAACGAGAAACAGAATCAAATTTAGAGAAAGGAGCCTCGGTTTTAAGTAATATAATAAATATGTTACATAAGAAAATCATTCCATTGTTTTTAAAGTAGTACATTCTAGTTTAAATTTCATATTTATTCATAAAAACAATTTATATTTAGTCAGAAATCAATCTGAATATCTGTCTAGCTCACGCTACAGATTTGAAACCACACAGAGAAACAAAAATTAACAAGAAGAGAGAATATGTTTTCTTCAACCAAATGCTATATCTAGGTCTCTGTACAAGGTATCCTTAGTTAAAAATATACTATATTCATTCTTTACACAAATGACATTTTGGTGAACTTCTCCGAAGTGAAACAATGTAGAATAAAACTCGAACAAAATGTACGACTCGGAAATCAGAACTCTTTTAATATTCATAAAATATTCCTTTGACGAATACTATATTGCTGGAAGTTCGAAATAACTTTCGAATGCAAAGCAGGAAGTTAATTCATAGAGAAAATGGTGTAAGTTCTTTCCGTCGACTGATGGAATTCGCTCAGTATAGAATAGATATTATTTCGGCGGTGTAAAAGTTTTTTGTTACTTGGTGGAACATTTGTACCAAAGCAGTTGGTTTTCTTCGGCAAATTCAGCAGTCTGATTTGAAGATAAAGCAGAAATGGTACCGGATGGTAGAAGAATTTAATTTTTTAAACTTACAATGAGGGGAATTACTAATAAATGTTTTAAGGACGGTGATAAAATACTTCTGGGAAAGTTCTGAATTTTATAATTGTCTTTTACATATGTTTGCCATTGTTCCATATCTATTTAGAAACGTTAAGAAATTTTTGTATTGCAAAAAATTATTTATAGACACGGATCTGACTTCATTTAGTTACAAAAGTAAACAAATCTGGTAAAAATATAAGAGCAATAATTGTTGAGAACAAAAACAACTCCATTCAAACTTTTATTTTTCTTCCTTAAATATATTTAATTTCTTTTGGAAGGGATTGTTTTGTTCACGGATTGAATTATTTGGTTTAATTACTTCTTTGAGCCTCGTGTTGTACATTTGTGGTGCACGATAAATATATCATGCTCAATAATATATAAATAAATATTACTTCTACACCCTATTTCTTTGGAAATTAGCACTCATCACAACTCAGGTTAATCCCAAACTATAGGGTGGTCCCAAAGTCTTTCCCTGAATACAAAAACATTTTGTAAAAAACTATTATAATTTGGCATATGGAAGTTCCAATATATTGTAAAAACATTTATAAAGTTTTTAATAAAACCACTTACGTCAGTAAATTTCAACGTGAGCATCCTTGGTAGCTGGAAAAATATCAATGTGAGATTCAATTCTCACCGCGCATTGTCCAACATTTCGGCTGTCACACTAGACACAGGATCTGTCATCCTAAATTTGGGTGAGGTTACATAAAGTACCGAGTGTTTGCAACGCCATCTGAAGATAATGATGTACTCAAAGTTAGGATCACATATGTTGTGTCTCTAGTGTGACAGCAGAAATGTTGGACACTACGCCGCGATAATTGAATCTCGCCTTGACATTCTTGCTACCAAGGATGCTCATATTGAAAATTGCTGACGGAAGTGGATTTATTAAAAACTTTATAAATGTGTTTATAATATATCGAAACAACCATATGCAAATTATCATAGATATTTCACAATAATTATTTGTAATAAAGGAAAGACTTTGTGACCACCCTGAGTATCCAATGGATATACTTTGTGTCCTCCATTATCCATGTTCTCTACAAGACGGGTCTTACAACTAAGTGGTTTTAACAGCAGGTGACCAGCAAGAGTTTCACTGATTTCGACTTTTGACCGTAAAAAAAGGATTTGTTGTAAAAGAACACCGCCATTGGATATTTGAAGAGAGAACAAAGATTGCCGTGCTGATGGTAGGATCCGTGTGTGACGAATTTGAAGGACAAAGTGGGAAGATCACGAAACTCCCCCATAAAGTTTTAGGGAATTAGAGAATTGCCATTTTTTTTAGCACGAGCCAATATTCCTCTTCAAATGTTTCGTCAACCAGTAGAATCCATGCCTAGACGAATATCTGCTGTCATTAGTGTCAGAGGAAGATCTGTTCTGTGTGGCAAAGTATTCTTGTATTTGGAAAACTTGGTGTATAAAATCCATGTTTTTACTTTCTCATACAAGAAGAATATAAAGGAAAAGTATCGTAACAGTAAAAAACTTTGAATTGAAAATTTTGATATCTGAGACCTGAAAAACCATTTTTGAAATCATGTCTGCTTGCCGGTCTGCTTCTTCGAATACCATAACTAAAATACTTAGCAAGCTAGACGAATGAAACTATGTATGCTGTTTTGCATCGAATTTGGAGATGTCTCTCGAAATTTGGAAGGAGTCAATACTCTGGAATTCTTTCTTTTCTCGCACACGCCAATGCAGACACGATAACTGTAAAACTCAAAGATCCAGATGGTTGAAATTTAGCTCATAGTTTTGCCATAATAATTATAGATCTGTATCAAATATTTGGGCTGAATTTGTTACCAGGTTCATTCTGTCCATCTGCCTATTCGCGTGCATGGAGACGCGATAACACACAAACGCAACGACTTAGACAAATGAGATTTGTCACCAACATTGTAGATCTGCGTCAAATTTCCGACAAGGCAGAAATGCATACTCTTCTCTTTTCTTCTCTTCACTATCCACGAAGCTCAAGACGCGCAGCATTGTGATAATATTGTTGCAAAGAAGTATTGTTGCATTCCTGCCCGCTAGTCTTATAGTTGGAGAGGGAGTTTTACAGGGGTAAGTATGGAGTAACGGGCATCGGCCATTGCGGGACCCCTGACGTTGGCGACGAGCTTGGCGACCATTTTGGCGACTTGGCGACCATTTTGGCGACTTGGCGACAAATTTGGTGACCTTGCCGACAAACTTGGTGACCATTGTGGCGACAAATTTGGTGACCCTCGCTAAAATAGATGATTCCAGAATCTGCGACCCTTTTCTCGATATCTGTCTTAGGAAAGGCAATACGCTTGAATATACGAGAAAACTCCGTGAGACGTCACGGCCTGTCGGAGAGAGTTTATAAGGACCGCGTTTGGATCAGAGGGAGTAGTGTTGATCCATTGGAAACGACTTTAGAGTTTCGTCCACAGTGCGAGCTAGGAAGATGGTGAGTTGAGCGCTATTGAAAATGCAATTATTGTCGTTACTAGTTATTTGCTGACTATTTGTATTGCTAAATATCAAAGTGCTGAACTGATATTACCTGTGAATTGTTGTCTGTTTGCATTGGTAATCTGTTCAAGAACTATTGTTTCATGTATCAGTTCTACGTGTTTTCCTACATATTTGTGAATAAACCTTCATTCTCTTGCGTGTTGGATTGTTTACACCAAACACCCACAGAAAGACTTTTGTAACAATATACTAGGAAGTCGAGGGGAGAGCTCTAACGCCGGTTTATTTTATGTATCAGAGACGTAAATTCTTACTTTTGTTCAGAATGCCCCGGCTGTCTGGTGGCAAAGTCTCGGACTGATGGGTTCCAGGTTAGAGACCCGATTCCCATCGAAGAACAGACGTGTGTGCGAGTATGGTGCAATTCAAACTGAGGTGCGTCGAATGTCTTCCCGCTGGTGTGAAGCGAAAGCTTGGAGACGGTCTGCCGGTTCAGGTGTCGTCCAAACCAGCAGGAGAGTGTTTGACCCACATAGAATATAACGTTCACCAAGTCCACAAACATAGGAGGAACATCTTTAGAGGAATATCAGACTTCGAACCTTTCGTGTCAAACAGGCGAGAATTATCGAAGGAATATGTATATTCAAATAGAAATCCATTGTCACACACACAATAGTTATTGACCGTATCGAAATCGACTGCCACTCAATCATACGCCACTCCCCTAGAACAAACCGATTGCTATTTAAAAAGCGTTGCTAAAAGATAATTCAAAATACATGCATTCAAAAAATGCTAATAATTTACAAAAATTGCACATTCAAGAGAGTTCGAATCCAGCAATCGGGTTACGAATTATTATCGCACCAATTTCCGAATCATGTTCAAAAGTGTCCTTGTTGAGGAAGATTGATCTGGATTGGTGGAAAAGTTTTAGTTGGAAGAGAGTCGCGACTCTAGGATTTTGTGGGGATGGACTACGAAATTTTGGATATTGGTCAGATGACGAGCAGAACACCTCAGCCTGAGTTTTTATGGTAGTTAAAACCAATGGGAGTGTTCTCTCCTAGGCATTCGGGGCCGCGGTGGTCTTAGTGGTAAGATATCGACTTTGGGGTCGGAGGGTTCCAGATTCTGAACCCGATACCATTAAAGATCCGCCTTCTATGTAGTTCTGATCTACCTTAACCCTTCAACGGCTGAAAAGTAGAAAGTCGCTCTCTGATGACTGTTCTAAAACCGGCTCCGGCGTAGAAAGTTGCTCTCTGTTTATTACCCGAAAACTGGCTCCGAAACAATTGCGTTCACCATTTAGCTACAGAGAGGCCGTTTTCAAAGTATTCAGCTGAAATATTTTTGCCGTTCAAAGGGTTAAAACTGATATCGTGAGTCAGATGTCCTCCCCCTGGTGTCGTACGGAAATTTCGAGAGGGGTGCTGGATCAGACACACTAGAACAATTGGATGTCATAATTGGAACATATAGTTCTTGCCATTTTGAATCGCACTTTAACTATAAATTGTTGCCACGAGAACCATTAGTTATTGTTATTATGAATCACGCTTTAACAATTAGTTTTTGCTACTAGAAACATTAGAGGTTGCCACTATGAATGAGGTTTGAATAGATTCTGACAGCTCTCGCCACCTCGTCGCAGATTCGTCATCTACAGTCGTCCAAAATTACGAGGACCACCCCAAACTATCACTCGTGTTGCCGGAAAACGGGACGTAACTAAGCTAAACTCTTGTTTCTGTTGCTTCCATTATTTCAAGAACGAAACGAAATATTAAACTCATAAGAAGCATAAAATGAAAATATACTCTTGACGGTAGTGTAAAAGAACAATGGGTTAAGTGACATCTTATTCATATAATATTAAGATCATAAGAAAAGTGAAATTAAAATATGTTCTTGATGGTAGTGAAGAACAACAATACCTTAAGTAACACCTTAAACATGTTAAATTTCATGAAGAAAAATCTGCCTTCTTTTTTGACAAATATATCACATTCCCCATAAAAAGAGCATTTTTTTGTGTTTTAATTTTTCGAAAATGAGTCTTGTGTGAAAAACACTTTCCTTTGAATTTATGCTCCATGTCTTTTCACGTATGAATTATTAAAATACGAAAGCAAAAACAGTTTTCTAGAATATGTCGTGCAATATTTTAAAAATAATTCAAACTTGAAAAATGGTTTAATATTAAGCTATGGAAGAACGAAAATAAATATTTTTTTTTGTTCCAAGGGTATTGAGAGCTAACAATTTCCTTTGAAACTTTAAAGATAAAAATGTTTTTCACTTGTATAATGTACCATGATAAACTTCATCCGAATACAATCCATTTAATATTTCAAATATTTCAGCAGAAGAAATAGATTTTACTACTGTTTCAGCAAACTATGATAATTAAAATCTGAAACATTTGATTGCTAAGTTTTTCATTCAAGTTCTCAGTGAATTTTGAAAAAGATTTCAATTCTTTTTCGAAATTGGCTCATACTTTACTAAACTCAATCTAGACAAATAAAAAAACTCACACCAATCAACAAACTCAAGCACATTTGCAATAGTGATTCCGAAATCGATAAAATGATAGTTAACTCCACACTGTTTCCAATGAATATATTAAATATATTGATTAAAAAATATTTCCCGATTATAAATATTGTAAAGAGGAAATATATAGGCTGTAAAAGTATTTTTACCTTCGGAAATTGATTATGAATACTGGATTACTTCATCAAAAATTTCTTCAATATTGAAAAAAAATATCCTTATTTTCAAAAGGATATCTGAAATGCATAACATCAGCATTCGATGTCTTATGATTCATTTGTATTCGATGAAATTGTCTGCATTTCGTATTTTTGTTTCAAAAGAGACTTTTTTAATTCCATTCTTTTTATTGAAATTGAAAAATAGTTATGTATATTTATTTCATTTGTAGCATAAAAAATTGGATGCATTTCAGAAATTAAAAGTCGAAATCTGAAGTCATTTGGAAATTCTTTGTGATGTAAATCTGCTTTTAGAGTGTGTATTAATACTGTCTAACTGAGTAATTAAAATGGGCGTCGATGTCTATTTATAGAGTTCCGTTCCTTTGAAAACGCATCTCGATCATTAAAAACGGGTTTCTTTAAAATATTTCAAACTCTTTCTTCCATCGTTAAAAATGTCCCAAAGGCCATTTTCGTTGTCTGTAACGATGATGAGATACAAGAAAGCGTTTTTACATATTATAGCTTAATATTATTTTAGCTGATAAAAGTGAAAAGCAGATCATTTGGATACCTTACGAGTAAAGGTTTTAATATAAGAAAGATATGTTTTTATATTTTAACTAGAATTTGGTCATTTTTAGAGCATTCCATCACATCTGCGTTTTGTGTTTTTGCTTTCATCTTTTTTGTGTTTGTAATGTTAAGTTTTTAGTGTTTCTGCTCTTTGTGTTTGTGTTTTTGCTCTTAATCTTTTTGTGCTTTGTGTGTTTGCTCTTTATCCTTTATTGCGTTATTGTTGTAAGGGATGATATTTAAATTGTTCTCCTTATTCTTAGGGTTCTTTGTAAATTCTTTTCCAATGTAGTTCATTTCTTTTGTTTTATGTTTCCTCTCCGGCCTGTGGAAGGCCTTACATCCTCTTGGATAGACTGGGCCGGGGCGGGTTCTAAACAAATAAATAAATATAGTATAGCTGTTTCAAGTGCGTTTCACATTTGCCACGCTGCATGCTGTAATTCTTCACTATACAAGCCCATAATTTCCATTCATGTGTAGCGAAAATTATCTCAAATGAAAATAGAGTCAGAAGTTAGAGTTAACTTTAACAGGATCTGTAAATCCCCAAATTCTCACTATTTGAAATGAATTAAAGTGAACTATGTTTCAATAGTTATTTTTATTCATAACAGACTTAATACCCTTTGTTTCTGGAATGTTTCGAAGGTGTTGTTCTTACTGGTATTAATTTTTAGAAGGTATTGTTATTTTTACTTTCTTTTTTCCTCTCTATTGGATTCGTTAAAAAAGACTTTATAAAGTTTTTCCTAACTAAGAAAGGTTCTTTCCTGCATTATTTCAATTATTGGATAAGTTCAGGCCACAGAGGGAATATTATTTGACTATTATGTCATTCCCTTGGTAGAAACTTTATCCATATTAGAACTCCGATGGCGAATAGCACTTTGAAAACGCTCTCCATTCGAGTTCTCTTCCATTGTTTCCATTTTATTTGTTTAATCTTAATGTGTTTTAATTTTTATTGAGCATGATTTTTGTTGTTTGATTGTATCCTAATTGGTTAGTTTATTTTAGAGAATATTGTTGATGCAATCACTGGATGCCGCTGCGTTGCGCGTAAAAGGTATATTGTTATCACTATTGTTCACTTCTTCTGTTTCTTCCGTATTTCTTTTCCGTAATTAAATACCTTTATTTTGTATTTTATTGGATGTTGCTGTATTTTTACTCCATTCTGTTCAATGCAAAGTTTAATTTTTAATAACTCTTGTTAAATTATTTCTCTTGTACCTGAAAATATTATCTTACTTAGGCATTCTAACTTCTTCTAAGTGTTGATTGTTTGCCTTTAATTTAGCTTCCTTGTGCTAATTTAAATACAACAATAGATGTGTTCCGGTCATAAAAATAAGAAATCCATGAAAGCGAAAATAAAGCCGCTCATTTGAGCCGCAATTAGGCGGAAGTGCAAGGAATTTTAATTACTTTTTTTCAGCAAGTAAAAAATATCTCTTTAAATTGAATGGCCTCACGAATTGCCTCAATTTTCTCTGCCTGTTTGTTCACAGACGGTAAACAAAATGATATCCAAAAAAAGAGCTTTTTCCCATTTTAGCATTTCTCTAAATTAACTTTCTGTAATTAACTTTATTATCGTTTTCATTGCCATTTTTTTAAAAAATTCAGATTTTTACTTTTCACAATACTCGATATCTTTCCCCTATTCCCCTATTTATTTTTTCACATGGTTCGTATTTTAGAACACAATAGGAATTTCGGAAAATTAACTGGTATTGAAAAATATGTGCGATTAAAAAATCCTACAGCGGTTAATTTAGTTTTTGACATCCTTCAAAATTGTTTAGGCAACAAATCTTGACATTTGATAAAAGCCGATTTTTCCTTCGATAATGAAGGCATAAGCAAATAGTTTTTACGTTAGAAATAAATGAATTTTCTTTCCTCTCACTTCTATGTTCTTTCTGTGAGGAAAACTATATTTAACCTTTCTTTTGTCGCCTTTCACAAGAGTGTAAAATAATCACAATCTTTTTATGCAATTTCAATGGTCCACTACTTGCACAAGTACATGATAGCTGACTGACAAATGTCTTGCTTACCATATAAAACACTCCACCAGGGGCACCACGAGTTCAAGGATGAGTGGCCGCCGGATAGGTAAGCAGGCACTCGCTTCGCCTTGGGGGTATAGAGATGGCGGGGGCTGTGTTACCTCCCGCCAGGGACAGTACGTACCTCCTTCGGGAGGGGATCGGGCCGTGGCCTGGTAATAGGGTATTACGACTCCGGCTTCAGTACTCGAGCTATTGCAGCGATTGTCATTCAGGACCCCGGATACTTCGGCAGGGCGGGGGTAATAAGGATACGGTTACAGTATACAACGAGCCACGAGGGCACCACGAGTACGTGGATGAGTGGCGGCCGGATCGGTCAGCAGGCACTCGCTTCTCCTGGCTTAGCGATGGCGGGGTTGTGTTACTCCCTCCAGTGACATTACGTACCCCCTTCGGGAGGGGGTCGGGCTTAGGCCTGTTTATAGGCTATTAGTACTCCGGCTTCACTACTAGAGCTATTGCAGCGGCTGTCATCCAGGACCAAGGATACTTCGGCAGGGTTTACGGTTTACGGTTACCATATACAACAACCCCCGAGGGCACCACGAGTACGTGGATGAGAAGTCGCCCAATAAGTCTTAATGTAATGTCTTCTCACTTCTGCTGGGATATAGAAATGGGTGTGTGGTTGTCCTAGCCACCTTCCTGAAGCGGGGTGAGCCTGCTGTAGGAGGAATCTGTGCTGCTGCCGGCGATGGCCATTAGGTGACATTAAACAGTTCTCGTGTTATTCTCGGGGAGGCGTGGCCATTTAGTTACCCGGATGCCAAGTCAGGGCGGAGTTTCTCTTTGTGGCTAACATATATGAAGAGCGTGATGGCTATTAGTCTTTTGTTAAAATAATTCTTGACGATACCGAAATCTAAACACTTGTTCTCTAACCGCAGCCACGTAACGCTTTTCATAAAAATGATATTATCAACTTTATTTACATCTTTGCTTTATTAACTACCTATATTTCGTGCCAAATATTTAACCCTTAAAAGCCCTATTTCTTAAAAATTGATTTTAGCATGTTTTTTTTACTTTTCTTTCTTGAATAAAACATGGGGAAAATACTTTAAAATATCCTATTTTGTTTTAAGTATGGTTTATGGTTAAAGAACAGTTTGTTTCCATCTGACAACACTGGGCTTTATTTCAGAGAAAATTCCTTGATAAAATTCTATAATATCAAACTCATGAAATTTAGTAAATAATAATACGGATAATGAATTTCCTTCAACATTGCCGAATGAAATCGGATATTCTCAAACATACAAACAAAGCAAAAAAGATGAAGTCTCAAATGACATCAAAAAAGAAAAACATCAATTTATTTTTATTTTTCATAAGCACTCATGCTGCCATCCATATGTTGTTAATGGATTTAATAAAAATTTCAGTATGCATCCTATTGGCAACAACAGACAATAGAGCTTGGCTCTAATCCTCAAGATTTCAGAAGACAAAATTCGGTATGTTACTTAAAGGCAACACAGGGTATTTAAGGGTTCATAGTATTGAAGTTATGATACCGATCCACGATAGGCTACGGTCCAATTTCGTCGATCCCTATCACGATAGGCTGCGGTTAGTTATCGGAATTGTTACTAGCCCTGTCAGGGAAGTCAATATTAAGACAGCAGTAAATGTAGGGATTAGTCGCTTCCCCACGAGAGGAGGCAATGAATCACGAAGAGGATTAGTGGCAGCGAAGTAATTGGAAGCAGCAGAAGATGAATGTTTCTGAATTCGTGGCTAGGAGAAGAGAATTTGGATAGAGAAAACAATATCTTCTGTGACCTCTGAAAAAGAGCGAACAGATTGTCTCCGTGTGAATGCAATATAGCTAAGTTTAGAAGATATAAACTTTTCTCTTGAATTGGACGCTTCCCGAGAAGTGGAGGCAATGAATCAGATAGAGAATTAGTGGCAGCGAAGTAATTGGAAGCAGCAGAAGATGCATTTTTCTGCCTTTGTGGCTGGGACAAGAGATTTGGGATAGAGAAGACTATATCTTCTGACCTCTGAAATAGAGGGAACAGATTGTCTCCGTGGTTTCAATGCAATGTGGCTAGTTTAGATGATATAAACTTTTCTCTTGAATTGGAAATTTTCTTCGATCAAATTTGTATAATATGTTGTTTGCTGTGTGCTAAATGAAGATCATTTCTATAATAAGCGTGAGCACATAAAATAAAATAAGCTTGACATCACATCAAAAACATATCACTTGTTCTCAGAAAGCGATTAGTGACAAAGCACACAAATGTCGTACTAGTTTCTTGATCGTGAAAGGAAGCCTATATAGTTTGCAGGGTCGTCTTAACAAATTTGAGCGCCCTAGCCTAGAGTAATTTGGTTCCCATCAGAATCGCAATTAGGAATTTAGGCGCCTGTGCCCTTTCCCGAAAGCAAATATTGTTTCGAAAATCGTCTTGTGTGTGAACGGTGGAAACAGTCCAACACGCTGGCAAGGAGAAACGACGCTTTATTCACGAATACTAAGGAAAACACGAGCACAGTTCACAGGAAAAATACAGCACTTGCACAAATCGGTAGCACAAGCAGACAGCAAATCACAGATGAGAACAGCAATAGCACGAACAAAAAGCGCTTAGCGTGTAATAGCTGATCAACTAGCGATGCGAACAAGACTCCAAAGAGATTCTCCGATCTCCGAAGACATTCAAAGACAATTGATTCATCTCAGCAACTCCCAGGTTTTTATACCTTTCCTGAGAGAATGTAATGTCATATAGAATCATCTAGTAAATTCTGTATATCTCCGCCTAAAACAGAGATATCGAGAAAATACCAGCATTTTTGAGGTCCTTCATTTTGACGCCAAAGTCGCCAATCACTAAAATGGTCGCCAAGGTCGGGGTTCGTTAGCCTCCATTTCCGATAGATTCATTCAGATGTCTCTTTTAAACCATAAGACTAACATTATGGGACAGCGACATTACACGTTGGTAACCATATCAACCCCATAAAGTTATGAAAGAGCAAAAAAAGAGAAAAAAGTCACCTGTTGCCTAATTAATGCCTCACAATTTTGTAAATAGGCTCCACTTCATATTTCAAATTATAATGAAATAAATATTTTGGTTCAAAATTAAGATAAAATCAGTATAGAAAATTTGCCTTTGAACCAATGGCGTCCCTGGGCTACAACCCAATTAGCTCAATGGATGCTCAAAGATGGCCCTGAGTTTAAGTGCAGTTTTAAAACACAAATCACTTTACTACTATACATATTAGAAAGAAACTTTGAGAAACATCATGTAGATTCACAAATCTAGGTATACTACTTTCTGGTATACGAAGCATACTAAGAGAAAAAAATGATCTTCATAAAATTCGATCCACAGATTTTCTAGAATTCTAGAATCTGTACGTTCTAGAGCTCTATGAGTCCGAAAAAAATATTTTTGGAATGAAGTTGGATGTTGGTCTCTCTGTGAACGCTATAGCTCTCAATCGAAACCAGGTGGATGGATGAAATTTGATAAATGTTTTAATCACCAGACTTTTAGATCTGTATCAGATTTTAGAAAAGACTCTGGCGGTTAATCAATGAGCATATTTGATCTTACGGTGGTTACATTTGTAGTGAAATTGTAGTCCATTCACCAAACAAACGGATATAATACCAAAAATTCATGGCTGTCTATTCATCGAAATCTCGAGGTTGAACTTTTCGAATGCGTAACGTTTGCTAAACTTCGTATACGTGAAATCAAAAGAAAAAAAAATTCTGATGGCAAGCCTGAATGAAAGTTCGTTCTTGAATACCTGCATTGCTTGCTAATCTGATGAAATTGCCATTTTTTATATGTCTCTTGGTGTTTATAAATTGAATTCTTTACAACTTTTAAATGCATGGTATGTTTTCTTTTGCCTTTTTACACTCGAATGTATTTAATTTTAACATTTTTTATGCGTTTTAAATTTGCCGTGCTCTAATGTATTCATTTTTTAATACTGCATCGTTTTTTAATGTTTTCATATGAGTCTTTGTTCAATTTTTGCACTCTGCAATTGGAAGTTTTTCCCTCATGTACATTTTCTTCTTAAAACTCTTAAACTCTATTGGATGGGGTAGCTAGAATTATTATAAAACGTTAAATCAAGGTAGGTACCCAATGTTAAAATTTAAATTAATATATATATATATCAATTATTTTATCAATTCTTGGTACTGAAATACACAACACAAAGATAAGCAATTCTAACCATACTGATATAAATCACCTACCTTTGCAGACCTGAAAAACCTAGCTATTAAATTAAATCATTTGCATAGGGTATTACATTGCTAATTGTTGAATCAAATTAGAGATATTAAAACATAATCAAAATATTTGAATTTAAATCTTTTTATTATAGAATAGTTTAAATTAAATCACTTTAATCACTGCCATGAGTAATACATATACAAGATGATGCACATAATTAAAAATGTAATAATTAAAATAAAAAATATGTAGCTACACATATTACAAAGCACTGCAGGCTTAGAAAAAAAAATATAGTAATGAGGATACTAGGTAAAAACAACAAAGTCAAGGAACATTGTTTTGATTCTGCAGAAAAATAATTTTGTTACGTTTACAAAGCACATCTCAGTCTTTGTTTGCTTGTGAAAAACTTATTAAAGCACACGATGTATGAAAAAATTCGGAGAAATGGCAATATCAAAAATTATGTTATCAGCACTCGGTGATTCAATCGCATTATTGGTACACTAACAAGCTTCCTTACACACTTCCATCTAAAGACTGTTAACGTAAAGAATCTTTGCAGGGCTTGAGGTTGAGTATTCAGTGCACTTGAGCTACTGATTTGTATAGCGCAAATTTAGCACCAAAAGCTGTCACAATTGCCTCCATTTCATACATGAATAAAGATGAAAAGATGAAAATTTTGGATGACACCATTCACAGCTTGAAGATTTCAAACTCACAGAATCAAATATCACATCACATCACCAAAAAACTTGTTGGAGAATCGAACTCTTTCATTTTAAATACCAACGAAAAAAAGAAAATTATAAAAGATCACAAGCTCCCTGATAGCCCAAAGGCCCCCAGAGCCCTAACGGCCCTGGGGTCCGCAGCTGCAAATATACTTCACTCGTTCAGAGAAGCACAAAGGAATTCTAAAAATACATAACGGAAAACGCTTCCAGTGACAGACGCCAAAACCTAATAACGCCAAAAACCTCCGCGAAACAAGATGGAGAGGAAAAAGTCCCGTTGAAAAATTTGAATTAAAAATTAATAAATTTGAAATATTAATGGAAACAACAACAAAATTTAAGACAAATAATATGTAAATCGAATACAAAGTAAATAATTAAGAAAAATTTAGATATTTAATGAAACGGCTAAAAATTATCGTTTGAATTTCAAAAGTTGTCAAAGATGCCACAAGAGATGAAAGAAACTTTGGTGGCGAAGAATTAACTAATTAAAAAATACTGACAAAACCGAAAAAAGATGTAGATGCAATATTTGCTATCTAACAAACTCGTAATATGTTTTTAAGGATATGGTGGTTGTGGGTATTCAATTTTTAAAACCTTGTTTTAAAAGTAGATCTACATTCCTCCCATTGGGGTCTCAGGAAGGAATTTGATTCACAAGCCAAAACGCTACAAAAAAAAACGTTGTATGGGAGATCCTCTATATCTCGGTAAATACATATGTTAAAAACATAACTAATGTCTTACTTTAGAGATGTAGGGTAACAACAGAAGTTACAAAAAAAATTGACAATCGGAAATGATTCACGCGAGTAAAGTAGGCCTAGGCCTTTAACATCAGCGGCTGTTTGAAAAAGACAGCCTCCCGTCATTTTTTAAAAATGATTTTTGCACTTGATGTGTTTTTATGATATTAGTATTACTGTATACATATTTTAGAATCCAACTGTGTCTTTTATAATTTTGTGATTGTGCGTATTCGTTTTAAATTATTTATGCGTCTTCAAATTTTTTTATGATTTTGTGTTTTGAACTTTTATATTTTTTATATACAACTTTTTATTTTTTAATAAGTTTTTAATATCTTTATGATTCACTCATTACGATTTTCATTCTTTGTTTGTCTGTCGTTCATTGCACTCTGTAGATGGAGATTTCTCTGCAGTGCGCTTTTCTTTAAATAAATAAATCTTCCGTGGAATCGCGTCTCGAACTCGCAATCCTTTCGACTCGAAACCAAAACTGTGAAAGGAGGTCATTCTACAATTAGTGAATTGATAACAATACAACTTAAACGCATATTGAGACTCTCTTATTTACGATTAGGGTTATCCAACCTTAATTTCTAAGGGGTGGCAGCTATTAATAACTTTTCATACAAAAGTTGTTCTTTATGATGAGGCATATTTAATTATTTTACTTTTAATATCGTTCAAGATCTTATTTTTTATTCAGAGATTCTAATGCCATGAGAGTTGATCTTGAATGTGAAACGATTTAAAAGTGATAAATAAACTAAGATGAGGCAATTACTCGATTAAGTTGAGAATTTCCTCCCCTTTTCAGCTGGATGACACAACTAAGATGAGGTAATCACTCGCTGAAGTTGAGAATTCTCTCTCCTTTTCAGCTGGATGACACATCTACAAACTCGCCCGAGGCTTTCATCTTCCCTACAACATAGTCTTTAACCAATCAAAATCGGACAATTTACGCAGAAATTTTCTGAAAGTCGTTTCATGCTAACTATTGTAATAGGAAATGTTTTGCATTCTTATTTTCATCGGCTATTTGGTGGTAACATTTCTGTAACCAGGATCTTCGCCTTGCATTTATTAAGTTAGCTGTAGTTAATTGGGATTTCTATTACCTTTAGCTCAATGAAAGATTTTCCTCTACATTAGAAAACTGGGAAAAAAATTAAATTTCGTTTAAATTTGTTTATCCGACAGAAAGTGCTCATCTAAACATTGCAATGATTAAATTAAAGTTCTGGTACAATTGAGAGTTGCGAAATCTGAAAATACGAATGAAAAAAGAAACTTACCCGAGTTTTTTTCAGTTGTGAGGGAAATTAAATCTAATTCAACATTTTATTGGCTCTAATTTTAAATATAAAATTCTGCACAAATTAAATACTTAATTCCTTCGGAATTGCAAAATCTCTGAGAATCAATTCACTCTAAAAACAGGCAGCGCTTCTTCAGAAATGCTCTAGAACTAACATCAGATAAGAATTTAGGGATGTCCTTAATTTCTCAGAAGACATTGAATTTTATTTTCACTATTTATAAATTAAGACAAAAAGATAAATTTTACCTCGTAATCAGTCTAAATTAGATTTTAGTTTGGATAATTAATGAAACTGGAGCACAAGAGAAAAGAAACGTGTCGTAAATGAACAGCTTTCTTACAACTGAAAAAATGTTCGGTAGCGAAATCTTGCAGAAACAGGAGAAAGAGGCAAAAATGTTACAAATTCGATTGATGCAAGAGAAATGACAAAAGGCAGACTTCTCGGAAAATAAACTCTTTGAGGAATGTTGTTTTAAACACATATTCTTTTTAAAGTACTTTACCATAATTTAATTGCAGTAATTAAATTATTCAATCAGTTGTAAGACGTTCCAAAACATTTAAAGACTTAAAGCGCATTATTTATATTAGCTTATAAAATATATTTCTTCGGTCTTTGAAAATATCTAGTTCTTATAATTTGTTTCAAACAACTATAAACAAACTAATTATAAAGTAACTTTCAGAGTCGGTATTGTGTATTTCATTAAAAAGTATTTAGTTAATTAATTAGTTAGTTAATAAATTTAATTAACTAACGAATTTTTAACTGTATTTGTGTATCATTAGATAAGTTTGAATGTAGAATAATCCCAAGAAAAGAGAAATTAATATTTACTTAATTATAATAGTTTAATTTTATTTTATGTTTCTATTTGCTGTCTGCTGTTGAAACTGCACTCTTTCTGTCAATGTATTCTTAGTTTTCAGCGGAGCAAATTCCATTCGAGGATCTGGCGTCAGAAAAATCAAATGAAATCGTGTCCTTCGGAGTACCGTCTGGTAAAACTGTCATATAACGAAGATAGGAGCGTTCGATTAAAGCGGTACGCTAAGCACCGTCAGGATACGAAAGGTTAAAGTACTTATTTCTCTCTTTCAGTTGTATCACGCACACTGACAGGATTATGCAATCCATACTTATATCTTCTTCTTTCTAATCCTTCTGAACTGAATCAGATCAGATCCATGAGGCCGTTCGCCTTCATCGCCTCCAACACGAAATCCGGTCGCTTAAGCAGGTCATCAAACACCAAGGAACACAGTAAAGTAGATGTTGCGGTGTGGCCTCAATCATGTTGCACTTTGTGCAGATATTGAACTTCTTATCGCCACGAGAGAATCTGAGGGTTTTTAAGTGACTGGAAGTTCAGCTAGTCAAAGCTGTTTGGTCTTTCTTATCCCCCTTAAAATGTATAGTAGCTCACTAAGATACCATGATTGAGCTGGTGGATGCTTCCAAGAAATGTTAACAAAGGCCTTTCTTCTTGAGTATAACTCAAGGTAGGTCAAGGGTTCTACATTGGCCTGAGGCATGGTAGTACCTTCTTTGGCAAGACTATCAGCAATATCGTTATAAGAGTATAAGTATAAGTTATAGTTATATAACATAACATAACACCACTCCGTGCTCCTGTAACTATAACCTTAAGGTTATTTAAGCAGCAATCCATAGTTATACGAGGATAGATAAAAAAAAGTTTACAGAGGTAATAAAAATTATTTATTATCAGTGAACAGAAAATGCAATAGGGAATTAGGAAGCATACTTGCCGATCACTTTTCCACATAATCACCAAATCTATTTCGGCAATTATCTGAACGCAGAACCAACTTGTTTAACCCGGCTTGTCAGAATTAACCTCCCTGTCGATTGAGCCATTTATCGGCAAAAATAGAATGTTGTCCATCTACAGGTAGTCTGAGTATCTGTCCGTCTGTGTACATATTAGCATGATAACTCCAAAACGCAACGAGCTGGATGGATGAAATTTATCAATATGGTTTTATCATCAGACTTTCAGATGCGTATCAAATATTTGGCCAAATCCGTTAACCGTTTGTTGGTCTGTCTGTCTTTGTGTTTGTGAAGGAGATAAATGAAAATCGCAAGATAAATGAAATTTGGTATGTGATCTTGTGATATAAAGTGTAGAACTTAATCAAATTTTGGACCCATTCGGTCGAAAAGAAGACGCCCAAATGCGAGCTTCTCTTCATTAAGTTTCGAAACTAAGAAAGAGACACATTGTGCCATCATGCGCTAAATGCCTGCTGCGCAAGGATAGCGGTTATTGCAGCAAAAAAACGGTTTTCGGTTAAACCGTTTTTCTCACCTCCGGTTTAACCTGGCGGTTAAAACCGCTGAAAATAAACGGTTTTTGAAAAAACCGGTTTTCGGGTTTTTTTTTAAAGTAACGTTTGTGGATACAATTTTTTATTAATAATAATATACAATAAGTAAATATTAATACAATAATTAATTAATGTAATAAGTAATGATAATAAATAAGTAATTAATGCAATAAGTAATAATAATAAATGAGTAATTAATACTATAAGTAAGTATTGTAGACAAAAATTTAAAAATTTTATTAAGAATTGTAGAAAAAAAAGAAATTAGAGGGTACAGACGTAAATAATCGTATTTTGTGTTGTTTGCGTCTATATGTACATGATAAAGAAACTATGTTTAAATTTTTGTACAGACCCTCGCTCCTGTTATCATATTTATATTTATTAAAATATTAATTATATAATCATATTTATTAAAATATTTTTGGCGCACTGAAGTTTTAAACAAAATTTTCCACTTTTCTGCGCCCAAAACTAGTCGAGTGAGAAGAGTGGGCGGTGATGAGGACTCTGAGGTGTAGTTCTCAATTCGAGACTTGGTTCTCAATTTTTTTTCTTCAGTTGGAGTCAAAGCGGCTTTATATATATCAAGCATACGTCTCAAACATACCTTTCTACTAAACCTAAAACTAAACTAATCGAGTTATGAAAGCTTGACTTTGACTATTTCAGACCATCTCAATGTCCGCCTCGAGGAAGCGGTGGCCGTTTATTGGCCTAAGATGATGAAATCCAAAAAAACTCGAACCTAAAATCGAGCCTATCTTTTGTTAGCTGATTTTGCCTGTTTTTCCCCTTGGGTTTTGAATTTAAAAAAATAACCGGTTTAAACCGGGGCAAAAAAAAAACCCGAAAAACCGGTGAACCGGAACAAAAAAAAAATTATTTTCGGCTTAAACCTGTAGGTTTTTCCCATCCCTACTTCTGCTTCATCTCGGCACTTGAAACACATTCAGGCTGTGGGTATGTTACGGCGAAATGAATTTTCCTTAAGGAGAAATGAACAGAACGAACAATTTTGTGTTACTATACGAGGGAGAACACGTTCACTGGTTTTCTCTCATTTTTTAATTTTAAACATAGCTCACTCAAAGTAATCGTAATGTTTTAATTGTCGACGGAAAATATGCAAAATGTCGAGAGGTTTGGATTCCCCTGATTGTTTAAGAATCATTTTTGGCTTATTGTGTATTTAATTGCTTAAGTTAGACATTCGTAATACTGTTTATAAAAGCTAAACAAACATTTATTAAAGGATTGAAAATAACTAATACATTCCGTAACTTATTGTAACTGCGAATTTCTTAACTTCGTTCTGCCGTACTTGTTTTTCAATCAAATTCAAAGCAAGATAACATCTGGCTATCGCCATTCATTTGCAAACCTACTCCCTTATGACATTAAATAAATTGGAAGGATGCTTTCATCAGATATTGACAAGCAATATGCTTGCAACATTAAACAATCACAAAAACGAATTTAAGAAAACAGGAAAAAAGCCCCCTTTTCACAAAAATTTGAGCGCTTTGAAATTTAACAGATAGCATGAGAAATACACTTGAAATAGAACAGTTATAATAACAGTGTTAGAATAAAAGTATGCAAACAGTAACAGACTTATGTGAAAAGATAGATAGCATGCATATGTGACATATAGAACATGACACGAACGTATGGTTACAAAATACAGAGGGAAAACAAGAAACAATAAATGATAATTTTCATGCAATAAACTGCCTCCCCCCAAAAATAGATCATTAAAATGACAGCAAAAAAATAAAACATAAGAAAGGCGTAATTCGGGTTCGCGCTTTACAATTTTCGTGGAAACCTCGGGATAAAATCATAAAACAAGTATTTAGTATTATTATGTAATTTAATTACCAATCTCTTTAATACAATATTTACACAGAGTAGTATAATGGCTACAAAATAGATAAATCACAAGCTAACACAGGTCCTTGCTGCACGCGATAAACTCGTGATTTATTTACTACTCTGTGTAAATATTGTATTAAAGAGATTGGTAATTAAATTACATAATAATACTAAATACTTGTTTTATGATTTTATCCCGAGGTTTCCACGAAAATTGTAAAGCGCGAACCCGAACTGCGCCTTCTTATGTTTTATTTAGAGTAGCTTTTGTTGGCGCCATCTGTTGACAGAATATAGAACTATATTTCGCGTATGCGCAGTAAAAAATTAGTTATTACAAATGCTCATATTTTCCGTAATATTCAAATTTTTTAATTCAAATTTTAATAAAATGTTTCTTTTGCGTATTGTCCAGTATTCTGTAAGTTTCGTACAATTCGAAAAAAAACTCTGCTTGTTATAGTAAAAAACATGCGGAGTTTGAAATTTTCAATTTAATACCGATTTTTATTTATAATCTGTTAAATATTTTTATTGTCTCTTTTTGGGTCCTGTTAATACTTTTCAAGCTTTTTAAAATGACACCAGAATCAACCTCCTAGCTAAACGCGTTTCCACGCTACACTTATTTATAACTTTACATAAAGCCAATTCATAACAATCGCGTGCATGCGCCTACACTGGTAAGATGACGTCACAGGCAAAACAAGTACTTTGCGACAAACTCTTACAGATATGATCTATCCGTTGTGGGGTCAACCATTCTTTTCACATTATTAGTCTTGTAGTTATTAGCGATTCAAATCTGAAGGTATTTTGTCACGCAAGAAAGTTCGACCGACTATCACTGTAACGAGCAGAAAAAAGTTTTCACGTCAAAAGGAAAGAAAAGACTAGATTTTGGTAACAAGACTGAAAGCCTCTATAACTAAAAATTTCTAAAGTCGTTAATCTTGCTGTCCTTATTAAGTTGATACGGAATTATGAATGTAAGACCAGACACGCAAAATAATAAAGACAGGTGAAAGAAAGTACGTCTGACTTTTCACATTTTTTTCTCGCCTTTTCTTTTGGTGTAAGCTTGAGTTTTCTGCATGAATTTAAACAGCAACCATATCATATCCACAAATTGATTGATTCTTATTCCTAGCACAAATCAAATCAATCCTAGCAATATCTGATCAATTCCCAGCCCTAAGAAATCCTTCCTAATACTAATCAAATAACTTTCCTTCACAAAACTAGAACTTTGACGTTCCATTTCAAGACAAAACTTCGCAATCGCTTCTACGCGGTCGGTCTTCTAACCTGATTTAAAATCATTATTTTCTCTCTCCTTATTTTTCGTGGTCAGCACCTTATTCCCGCGACACGGGCTCCCAACGCTTCGCTGGACTCCAGATATCCGCCGAAAGGTGGTCGAAGACTCCTCTCACGTAGAAAGGAGCCTCCGGCAATTCGAAAAGATTTAGGATCCTAATCCAAAAGGACAGAATCAGCTAGCAGAGTGGAGAGCGCTTTGTGATAACATCCACACATACATGTAGACGGGGATGTCGTTATACTTATCTACAGTGTGGATAGAAAGCGTGCTCTTTTGTTTTCATGAGTATATGATTGAAGGAAGACATATTTGTGAAAGACTGGATTGCATTCGTTGACAAAGGAGGAAGCTGTTTTAATTCGTTCATTCTTCATGTTGCTCTAGAGATTCTTGAAATGAAAACAAAAGCTTTTATTAAAAAATTTCCCGTTGACAAACCGGAAGACGAAGAAAATTTCCCTTTATCTGGAGATATAAGAGGAAAACTTCAACACATCCGGCATTCCCACCTAAAGATTTGAGTTACGAGGAAGAAAAAGTTTGGAAGAGAATGCAACTGATGAGAGCTTTCTAGTAAAGTTCCATGTACTTAGGTTAAAATTTCAAAGTTGGTGGTAGAATACCCCTTTCAGCCCCTTACTTTTAAGCGATTGCAGATACCAGAAACAAGCAATGCAAAAGTTCTTTGTTATGATGAGACAATAATTATTCTAACTTTAATTATTTTTCCGTCTTCACTTATAAGGCTGTGATTTTCCCTTGATTGAAGACAGAAACGGGAGGGAAATTTCAACCCCTAGTGTTTCCACGCCCTTTAAACTGGATGACCTATCTACGAATTCTGCCGATGTTTTCACCCTCCATTCGATGGCCCAAGAACAATTGAAACTACTCATTATCATGTCCACAAGATAACGTGGGCAAATCATTATATATATTTTGACATTAAAACGTCTTTCCGCTCGTTACAGTCGGTCGAACTTTCTTGTGTGACAAAATACCGTCAGATTTGAATCGCTAATAACTACGAGACTAATAATGCGAAAGGAATGGTTGACCCCACAACGGATAGGTCATATCTGTGAGAGTTTGTCGCATAGTATTTGTTTTGCCTGTGATGGCATAATACCAGTGTAGGATTGTTATGAATTAGCTTCATGTAAGGTTATAAATAAGTGTAGCGAGGAAACTCCGTAGTAATAAGTAACGTAGTAATAAGTAAGTAATTAATTTAGCAATATTTCAAAAAGATGACATATACAAAGTATCCACTCTAAACATAGCCGAATTCTAATTTCTAAACCGTTACAGATAAGCATATGCTACAAGTTGAAAAATGCTTTAACTGACGTAAAGAATGATGTAATTTTAATATATATTTTATATAAATCTACAAATTTAGTTGTAGGGCAACATATTAGATTTTTCCCTCTAGATCAATCCATTTTTTGCGTTGTGTTAACATAACAAATATAATTTAAAAATTCGGTTGGGTTTGTATTTAGGACTGAGGGAGATCCGATATGTGTAGATTCATCAACCTCTCGAGCTGGAATTTTTTGACGATTACTATACTTTCTCTTTGTACGCTTCGTATACGAGAAGGTTAGAAAAAGAAAGGATATCTCCTTATAATATGTGAAGACAAATATATTTTGTCGTCATATAATTTTTAGGTGAAGAAAGATGACAATTCCAGCACGTCGTGTATTTACAAGAAGACGTATATAATATTTCAAACTTTCGAAAAGAAGCGAAAGATTTCCTAGCATTAGAAACTAATGATTCTCAAATAAAAATACAACGCAATTGTTTATTTCAAACTTTTTATTGTTAGCAAGCGAGAGTATTAGAATGATTAACGTATCTTATTCGCTTTTTATTCTAAAGAAGAAAAAATGAAAACACTTTCTTCCCAAGATTCCGTATTTAATCACTCAGAAACTTGTACTTCATCTTGAGGAAAGGAAGAAAAAGGTTCCTTCTTGCAAGATTTAAACGAATATCTAGTAATCAAAGCCCCTGTAATCATACGGCTGCAGAGGAAAAGCTCGAGCAGCTTACAAAAGTAATTCCGCGACCAATTATCAGATCTTAGAATCGTTTTCTATCAATCGCAGTGAAATCTGAACAAAGAATTTCGAGCGCAATTAACCCGTGCATTCACTTCTTCATCCCCGTCTCTAATCCTGTTTTCTTTTGAAATAAAGTCAAAGCATTCGTTTAAAAGCATCGCTGAATATGCGCGCGACTTGTCACAAGGAACGAGAAATTTCGCTGACAAAAAGTAATTGAAATGAATATCTGTTTTATAAACAGCTATATTATTTTGTCGAATTGATCATTTTGTTGCAACACGCTTCCCTGATATGTCAGTAATGTATGTTTTTACGGCGCATTTCAATAATAAGGAGTCTCTCGAAGTATTTATGGCCGCTTTTAAATCGCATATGTAGTTGAGATGATTTTGTTCAAATAAAGATTTATTCTCGAGGAATTAATTGCCTCATAAATATATGAGTTCAATTAAGATCTTTTTCATTCTTGGTAAAAAAAGTAAATAGATCATCCAAATACCATTGTATTTTTGTTGTAGAAACCCCACCTGAAGGCACCATGAGCACGTGAATGAAAAGTCACCGGAGCCGGTTCTCTAGTGGACAAAGAAATTATGTGGATTGACTTACTCCACTCTGATGACGGAATGTACCTCCTTTGCAAGCTGATTACGACTCCGACCTCAGTATCCGTTCTTCAACTGACCCCCAATAATTAGGCGGAACGGGGGGAACTCGGTTTTTGGTCCGGTTCTTGTCATAGGAATTAAGAATGGCATATGTTGAAAAGGGTGAAATGGGAGCAGCTGTGCAACGCGAGTAAATATTTTTTACAGTGAGTTGAAGTAGGAGAGTTTTGAGAATATATAAAGACTGATACCACTGATGTGTGAACTTTGTCCACCTAAATATATGCCAAATGCAAATTTATAAATAGGTGTGATGTTAAACTACTGAAACCAGCAGTTTAATATCACACCTATTAAACTACTGAAACCAGCAGTTTGATAGAACGCTCCTTAACATTCGAACACTCATAAAATTCATAATAATTATTTTTAATAGATGTTTCAGAATTTTCCTTTTTCTCTATTCACTGTGGCTTAATTTCCAATTACTATTGATTCTGCATCTTAAGCAATTACGAATTGTTTTTTATCTCCACTATTTGGTACCAAAGAATTATTTTCTTAATTATAGTACGCTGATAATAGCGCATTTCTTAGATCTTTTTTTCAAAAATGATTTTCGAATTTTTAGTCCTTATTTATTCCTTATTTTAAATATTTTATGAATCTTTTTATCAACGTTCTTCATAAATTCAATAACGGCGAGCAAGTGGCTCGGAATCATGATTTAATATAGGTATGTGACTACCCTAAATTTCTCGTTTAGGTGAAAATTTTCGAAATTTATTTTATTTGTTCAATTTATAGTCCAAACGTTTAGGTATCTAAAAATGCTTTATTTTTGTTTCAACGATAATTACTAGTCAAGTTATAGCATAAATCAAAACCGGAATTGACAATTCTGATACTGGAAGTGGTAACTTAAAGAGCCTTAAAAATACAAACAATTAGCGTGAACAACTATTTTCTAATACTCAAGCAATATATTGCCTAAAAATATAGATTTAAACTTCCTTTACTTATTTTTATTTTTTTTCTGGTGGTTCTTTTTTACAAAAAAACACAACAGTAACAGCAACACTAAAAATTATATTTATGAGCTCATATTGCAGTGTTATAATTTAATTCTATTTATCTTGAATTCTTACCCGTTCTCAAATCTTTTGAAATGTAAATTTATCCATTGATGCTTAAAAATTACTTGGAAATTAAAAAAGAAGTTAATTCAGATATCGAGGCGTCAATCACTACCTACTGCACAAAATCATTCAGAAAAAATTCTAAAATCTAAAAGAACACAAAATTAGTTTAAAATCGAACAAAAAAGGGGTTTGAATTACAAATATGGTGAGTTTTAAGATTCTAAAGTGAATAGAAAATTTTTGGCACTGTATGAAAATCTTAAACGCGTTTCCTGAGAAACTGTTTTCGGATATTTTTCTTCGCGGCAAACATGATTTTAGAAAATGTTTTGAAGGTATTCTAATGAAATTTGGCCAAAATGCTTTATTTGTTTCTAGCTATGTTTTGAACTAAATCTCTGTCTATATTTATTTATTTTAATGACGTTTCAGTGAAAACATTCAATCATTTTTTAATTCGAATTTTTTCACGAAGTTTGTAATATTTCCAAAACTTTTAGAGTTACTAGAATTCTTATTGTTAATAACACAAATAAGCATGCTAGCTATATACTGCGCAAAAATTGATAAAATATATTCAATAGAACTTTTTATAGGAGGTTTGGAATAAGTGCAAATTTTTACTAAAATTTTGCTAATAATTGTCTGTATTTTGAAAGTCAATGAAATTTTCAATGAAACTGCTTTGGAATTCTTAGTTTTACAACTCACTTCAATTAAAAAACATATATGTTTCGTCAAAATTTCAAGAATTTAAAAGGAAAGTGCTTCGAAGGTAGTCACATACCTTAAAGGAATATGCTAACTGATATTTACGTTCCGAAAGGATTAAAATAGTGTAAACACAATTCTTCCAGAGCACTGAAATTTACAAAATTTGAAACCTATAGCGTATGAGGAAACGAGTGAAAAATCGGTTACAAAATCCCATCTTTTCAAAAATGAAATAAGTTTAGTCCTGTACAAATGCCCATGCCTGTGTTGTGCAACTGCTCCTTCTAATTGACAAAAATCATCGAAAACTACCAAATATTGCCTTTATTACAGACATTTTGTCACTGAGGTGTTTGTTTTATTAAATTTGATGTTATCTTGCCAAAATTTTACGAAATATTAGCCGATGATAAAGGTTGTTTCTACGCCGCTTAAAGCTTGGTTATCGTGCCATTTTTCCCTCTGTTTATCAAAATTATTCCACTCATGATAATGGCACATAATTCATCCCTTAATGCCCAAGCCAGGAATTTTACAATATCATTTCGTTTCTAATATTACACGGCGTGAAATCCTACTTGAAAAATGCATCAATCAGTGGCCCCGTAATTGAACAACCTTAGATTTATCTTCTTGGCATTTCCAAAAACAACTTTCGAATCTGACTTGAAAATAAAAAAATTACATTATGAACCGAATGCTTGATATGTGCTGCCATCGGTTGATTATAAGAAGAAACGAATATCTAAATTTTTTTTATTTATGTCGGAAAAACTAATTCCTGAGAGTTTATGCTGGATTTTTAGAAGCAGCCATGGGACGGACACTGGACATCAATGGATTAAAGAATAATTTTCACTGGTGGAGCCAGAGAGCATTCTTACGCATCAAACAGTCTACAGACGACACGACTTCAGACGGAATATTTTCTGGGTTTCGAGAAAAATTAGGAGGTAGGTATTCCTGCTTCTTCTGCAAAGACGCGGCACCAAGATCGTCCGCCTTTCTCTCTTTCGTATCAGAGTTGATAGAGGAGGGCTTTCGGGGCAGTGAGCGGAAGTGAAGAGACATTCGCAGGGACAGATTCTTCGAAGTGCTGCTCCCGAGATTATATATACTGTATTCTTGAAGCTTTTCTGGCGCTGGAAGAAGAAGAAGCGGTCGAAGTGCTCTATCACCCAGCTGCATCTGTAACGGAGTCGCCGGTGCCGTAAAGAAGAAGCGGTGAAAGGTCTCGTAAGATTACATTGAGAGGAGAGATATTACCATGAAAGGGATTTGGGTCAAGATCGTTGGTTTGGGAATGGGTTGACCGTGTCCCCTTTTCTTGTATGATGTCTCGTTTTAAGAGGACACAGTACCAACATAAATGGCCAATATATCAATTTCTATTTTAAGGGCTTGAGTCATTATCCTTACCCCTCTACCCATTGCTTCAACATGTCAAGGTTGTACATTCAATATTTCAGAAGTTATTTGGATTTTTACTGACGACGACAAACGAGATACAATCGCACAAAACAATCCTAAATAACAACTTTTTCTCGTTTATAATCTTTCTTCACTTTAGTGTATTAAAAATGTTAGGACATTTTTCCTATTAATGAGATAGACACAATTTTTTCTTATGTTTATAGTTATGCATATGGTAAAATTGTGTATTCTATAAGTTTTCAGGTTCTTGGTGTTTTTATAAACGTAAGACGATGTGCTGCGAAATTTCCTCATTTTTTTCTGTAAATTTAAAAGTAAAAATGATTTATTAAATTTAATATTAGATTTATCTTAGGTGTATCTCCTTTTTGCTTATGTGTAATATATTTGTTAGATTGCAAAAAATGCAACTACATCATCTTTCGGCTTCATCAGTATTTTTAATTATTTAAATCTTCGCCGCCAAAGTTTCTTTCGCATTTTGTGGCATCTTTGGCAACTTTTAAAGTTTCAACGGTAATTTTTTACAATTTTATTAAATATCTTAATTTTTCTTAATTATTTACTTAGTAATCAACTTAAATATTTATTGCCTTAACTTTTTATGTCTTTTCCTTTAATGTTTCAAGTTTATTAAATTATAAATCAAATTAATTTAAGGCTTGTTTCGTAGAATTTAAAAAATGCCTTTTCCCAAGAGATGGCGCTGAAGTTTACTAGGCTGTGACGTCATCTTTTTCATCAAATTTTCAGCCTTTTTGCCAAGAAGGAAATAAATGGTACTTTCTGGCACCTGAAAATAACTCAAGGATTCCCTACCCTCATAAAAAAACCGCAAGGACAGTTCTTTCACATTACAAAAAGAGTTTCATATTACAAAGAAGAGGAGAACCCCTCCGCCTGAGGGTACGGCAAGAGGGTCGGGCTCTGGTTTAAGAGCAGGTCAGTCAAATTCTCGTTCTGTCAGAAAATTGTTTGAGAAATTTTTCTGCAGCTAGTTTTTCAGTCCATCATAATGTTTTGATAACAGTATTTTATGCTTCTAGAATGACAATGTACTGAATTAAAACTTAAATCAATAATATTAGCCTTCCTTGTTTAGAATTTCGTGTTCTTTAAAAGCAATCTATAACCCCAAAAAAAAATCAAATTCGCTTTTCTGCAAACAAACCACTAAAACGCTTAATAATTGGCTAAAAACCAAAATAACACTCACTTGGGAGGGGGGGGGGAATTAACAAAAATATATAACTGCATTCCGCACACCTCTGAAATTATTGAAGAGCTTCTCTTCATTTAATTCTCATGCCAAGACTCCACACCTCTTAACACAACCCAAATTTCTTTTATCTTTACGATAATATTTGTAAGATACACTTATATGATCAAAAGTATCCAGACACTTTCGGATTTTCACACTTTTTAGAGCTTCTCAGGAAAGACTGGACCAACTGCCCTTAAACTTCGTCCATGTAAAAAATAGACTCTAATTCATATTTTACTGTGAAAATTCGGTCACGAGGGCATTTAAGGTATCCGACTGTGTTCGGAGACATTTTTTTGAAAAATAACTTATATATATATTCTTAATGTTATTTTTCAACTGCATATGTTTTAAAACTATGAAAATATTGTAAAATTAGGCTTTCAAAATAAGAAGGCTGATAATGGTTTACAAATTTCTTCAATGGTTTAATTTACTGTGCACATTGCTTACATGGATTTTTGTAAAAATAGCAAGTTTATTCTGGTAAATAAACTTGCTAACTAATGGTTTTTCTTTAAAAATCCCATATTTTTTCGCATTTTTTTTTTTTGCTTATAATATACAAATTTTTCCACGAAATAATACGAAACTTATATAATTTATAGAATACTTGACAATGTGTTAGAGAATTATTCCATTAAAATTTGAAGTTCATGCTAATATAGTATCACAATTTTCTTCTGTAATATTTTGCGAAAGCACTTATATCTCTATATGAACATTTTGGAGTAACTTCCATATTGCAAAGTTTTATCCAGTTATGTATATTAAATCATAATAATTATAATATTAATCAATGCGATGAACGTAAAATCAAAAGTTATCATACTCTAATAAGTTTTCCTCATTTTAAAAAAGATTATTTTGACTATAGAGAATATATTTTTTTAACTTCAACCCTAAATAATTTAGACGTTGGAGAGGTGGAGGAAAGTTTCACGTCTATAAGGCGCGTGGCTAGTTATGACGTATGACGCTTATCTATTGGTTTTGCAATAAAGAACCTTTTAGGTGTGCACTTAATTGGCACACAAATAATATGACCTGCCCATCCTATCCTGTGTAATTTTATAAATTTAATAACATAAGTATAGTTCAAACACTTACACAGCTCATGGTTATATATTCTTAGCCACACATCATCCAACTCTATTACATCAAAATACTTTTTAAATTTTTTCTTTCAAAAGTTGCTAAAAGTGTTATTTATCTAATTATTTTTTTTTTCTCCGGGTCATAGCTTAAATATCTAAAACATAAGGTTCCCGCCAGTATAAATACAGAAAAATTTTTTAAAAGAAAGATCAGAATGAAGGCGAAAATATAAACAATATATTTTTCCACTAATTTTTTTAGACAGATTCATCTATGTTTTCAAAACTGGAGTGACATTTCATACGAATTAAAATTTGAGATAAAGGATTTTTCAGAAGTTATTTTTAATAAAATTAAATCTACTTAAGTTTCTATTTAGTATTGTTGATTACGGATAAGTAAAAAATAGGAAATGTTTTCAAGTCGGGACAAAAAAAATGACAAGAAACTGTATTTTTCAAACAGCCGCTGATGTTAAAGGCGTAGGACTACTTTACTCGCTTGACTCTTTTGTTTCTCGGTTTCTATTTGTTACTCGCGATAGTCTTTTGTTTCTCGAAGTTACTCGCGACAGTCTTTTGTTACTCGCGATACTCTTGTTTCTCGAAGTTACTCGCGATAGTCTTTTGTTTCTCAAAGTTACACTCTATTTTCTTTTATTTCTCGAAGTTACTCTCAATTCTCTTTGGTTTTTCTGAAATGCTAATGTATGTTAAATTGGCGAAATAAAATGAAACTAAGGTTACAATGAAAATTGTTTTATTTCTTCATAAAATATATTACAATGTCAATTCTTTTGTTTTGAATTCTTTAATCGTGCGTGGATATGTTACAATTGTGTGTAGGATCGGTCGATGATATGAAAAGTAACATGCATAATTTAATAATTCGGGACTAATGTTTCTTGTAAAAGTTGAATCATTATATGAATTTCCCAGAATATTAGGATAATTTGTTGGCACCATGTTCAAATCTAAATGCTTCTTCATGAAACCGAATGCTTTCTAATTCCTTTTGACATCTACATTAAAGTCACCCATGACAATAATTGGAACATCTTTAACTATATGAAACTCTTCATCGAACTAAAATAAGACATTAGTTATGTTTTCAACATATGTAGTTACCGAGATATAGAGGATCGCATCACCAATTCATGCTTATTTTTGCCCAGCTTTGCGACTCACTAGTCGCAAAACTACAATTCCGATTTTCAATTTTTTTTTCTAACTTCTGTTGCTACCCTTTATCTCTAAAATAAGACATCAGTTACGTTTTAACATATGTATTTATCGAGATATAGAGGATCTCCCACATAATGTTTTTTGTGTCGTTTTGGCATGTGAATCAAATTCCTTCCTGAGACCCCAATGGGAGAAACGTAGTCCTACGTTAAAAAAAAAAAAAAATCAGACGGCAATACGGGATTTACAGGCAGGACGGTACTGATACTTCTACTCTGATATTATATACTGATGACTGAAATGATATCTGATATTATATACTGATATTCCCGATTAGTTATTTTTCAGTAGAAATTAACTACATTATGTAAAAGTTTAAGCACAATTCAGTAAGTTTTTTTTTTCTTCATAAAATTGACTAGTGGAGTTTTATGACAAATAAATGAGAATATTACAAGAATTCCATAATTAAAAATGCGTTGATTTGATGATTAATAAAAATATTTCATAAGATTATAAAAATTCTAAATTTTTAATGCAGTTTAAATGGTCTAACTTCTCGATTCGCTTCAAATTTCAGAATTATTTCACCGTCTGTTGCTTCCTTTGGTCTTCCCCTTTAGTTTATAATTCATAATTATGAATATTATGCAATCTTGAAATCAATATTTTCTGGAATATTCCACCGCGTGGCGTCATTTGTATGGAAAAAATGTAATTAAATTAATCAGTTAAGTGATATTTAAGTCCTGAAAATATTAAAACAATGTAGTATCATCGAGAGCACATAAGTGTGCAAAATTTTAAAACTTTAGCATGCCAGTGAGTGAATGAAAAATACATTTAAAAAATTCCATCTTTGCAAAAATGAAACAACTCAAGGTAAAAGATACAAATAGATCTAAATTAAAAAAAAGCAAAGAACAAAGTAAGTAATCAAAAATCTTGATAAAAAATCAGGATACGTGCAAAAAGCATGAGCAACATGTTTTCATTGTGATTTATTTTCGATAGATTAATCTGCATTTATAACATTTGAGTGTCAATATTTCATATGTTAGGATAAAGGAACTTTTTAAAGTTAATTTTTTTAAAGCTACTTTGTAAATTTTTTTGTTACTTCCTTTAAAAAAAAACAGAACCCGAGGTGGCCTGGTGGTAGAGGCTCGGTTTCTGGGCCGGATGGTACCAGATTCGAAACCTGATTCCATCTAAGAACCGCAATATATGTGAACCTAGTGTAATCTGGTCAACGAACGAATCGATGGTCAAACGTCCTATCATTGATGTGGTGCTGAAGTTCGGAGAGGAAGGTATCGGCCCAGGTATCGTCCTCGTCATCTGACCACGGTTCAGAAGCGTCCCGATGTGGCCCTCCTGTTGTTTCAAAATGGAACGCAAATATATTAAATAAACTAAACTAATAAAACAGTTAATACAATAAGAGTCAAACTGAATTTCTGGATGAACGAGGATTCAAGGAGTTTCGAAGTTATATTATGGACTATATTGCATTTATCTCCTAATAGTCCAGTCATTAGGTGCTAAAAAGGAATGATTTAAAGCAAATTCTGGTGGAGTCGTAATTTTTTGCTCCTATATGTTTTTTGGGGTGCTGATTACGAATCTGAGGTTTCCCACCAAAAATTTTTTTGCTTTGGAATTTTAGTTATAGCCAAAAACATGAAAAAAGAATGGACTTTGCTTCGATTTTTTGTTATAACTCAAAACTATCAACTTTTTTTATGCATCATCATATATCAAATAATCAGCACAAATTCCCAATTTATGTCTATATTATTTTCAATTACTTACCGTTAGGCGCCATGCTAGTTGAAGTTTGGCAATATTTGACTTGCCTGCTAGCTCGGCTGAACAACAACAAACCATCAATCTGTATGCGAAATTATCTATCTTATAGATAATTCCTACTGAATTAATATCTTTTCTATCGTAAATCTCTTTGTGCAAATAAAGATTTTATCAGTTATATTATGAGTTTACTTGCATAATCTGCACAAAATTCTTCTAAGTCTTTCTTCCCTACATTACCTGGCTTTCGCGGTTGTGAAGTAACAGAGTAAATATCAGGATTTTTTTAATAAGTTAGGGAGGCTTAAACGCAAGCCTGTTATTGTCCCTACATGCTCTTGTATCAAAAGAATCGAGGAAATTATTTTATACTGAAATTCAAAAGAAATGACAGAGTGCAAGCACCAAGCTCAATAATAGTGCTGCCATCAAGGTACATTATATGAAAATTCTCTATCATAACCCACAACGCTCAGATAATTTATTTTACAAGCAATCGGATGAACTAGAGGACGTCTTAACATTTGAACTATGTCCTTTCCATTACCTCTGTTTGATGAAGCTGTAATGGCGAAAAGCACGAAATCCTCTTTATACAAAGCTTTCAAGTCATGTACACGGGATTTTTAAACGGTTGTGTATATTATTGATGGAGGATACTTGCAGATCATCTGGAAAGAGTTCAACTTTTCATCAATTTGTAATAATTATTGACATTATGTTTGTCAAAGTACAAAATCAGCTGCTCTGATCTCATTTTCATGGTATCCTGAAAAAATGGAGAAGTAAGGCACTAAATTTGCAGAAGTGTAGGACAGAAACAAATGTCAAGTGAGTAATGTTGATGAAGCTGATGGTACCAACTGTTTCCTAGAAAAATTCTGGCCAAGTCAAGAACAAGAAAGACTCATTTCCATCTGATAGACAAGTTCTCCTCATAAACATGATATACAAGAAAGCAGACGAAGATGCTGATTGTTTTAATTGTGAAGCTATAGACTTTGGCTAACACATCCGTTTGTGTTTTCAGTGAAGATTCGAACTTTTGTCATCTTAATTGGCATTTGTACCTTTGAGATATATTTCCTGGAAAACTAGGAAAAGGAAAATCGCTGAAAAGATATTTTCTCCTCATACAGTTTTAGAAAAAACAATCGCCTGATATTTTATTCATAATTGCCATGAGCGGATGTGACACCACATCAGCTCTTTCTAATATTTAATGAAGTTTTATGCAGACTTGAAAAACTATAATGATCTCCCAAAGTAATTGGAAATTTTAAGAACCGGATAGACCCCTGGAAGCTGCTAGTGGATGTAGGGAACCTTTCTTGTGGCATTGTTTGACTACCCAATAACTACCTCGGATCTCCATCCTTGAATTCTTGCTACAAATGTTGCTAAATCTTCATTAACAAGAGTAGCAAAGCTGTCAACTTGCAGCTGCCCACCAGCATTCCCTAAAGTTTACTATCAGATCCAGCATGGCGCAATAAAAGGGACCTGGAGAATGGGGTTGGGAAAAGAATAAAGATGAGCCAACCTGTAAAACTCTGAAGTCCCCACTGCAGCTCTATCTGGGCACCAAAATATCCTCTGGGTATAGAAGGATTACGGGAAATTGCAGCTGTGGAAGGTAGTCTGTTGTTCAATTTTGTATCCTCATTGTTGGGAAACTACATAACAGAGGGATCAAGTAAAATAGTATGGGATGATGATGTGAACCAATACTGCCGATGATTTAGTTGGGGCGCTTTATCTTTGCATGTGGAAGACACAGGTGATCTTTCAAAAAATGTTGAAACACGCAAGATAGTGAAGAGACTGTGACATGTAAGCAGATGCCAAGATCATATTTGCTGTTGTATGTATTATTATTAGTTATTGTGACTTTAAAGTTTAGAATGCTATTCTTTTTTTCGGCATTTTTTTTCTTGTTTTACTATATATAAGGAATTAAATTAATTAAATAAAATTAAGTTTAATTAAAACCACACTAAATACTTTTAGTTTGTTTGTAAAATAACATTTATTGTGAGAAGTGAATCTAAGTTTCCCATCAACATCAGCCTTTAGAGCTAATCAAGGAATTTCATTCATAACTAGCATTATCCGCGTTATTTCGAGACTAAATTACCTTCATGTCAATATAACAGATGAAAAAATTTATTTGAAAAAAAGAAACATTATGGTAGAAAAAGTGTATTAAAATAAGTAAAGTATATTAATAGTAAGATAGCAAATTTAGTGCATACAGATAAGATTTGTTATTTTTTCAATAGTATAGCAGTAAGTCAAATTTTGTAAACTTCAACCAGTTATAGCTTAAACGGTATGGTAGCGAAAAAATAGTATAGACATAAATTGTAGGAAATTTTATGCTGATTATTTTGATATATAGTAGATGCCATAAAAAATGGATAGTTTTTTTGAGGTACTAAACTAAAAGCTGGGAAAAATCCTTTTTTTTTCATGTTTTTGGCCTATAATTAAATTCAATAAATTTTTGGTAGGGAAACCTCAGTTCGTAATCATCTTTTTTCAAAAAACATATGAGTAAGAATTACGGCTCCACCAGAATTTGTTTTAAACCGCATGTGACTGGACTATAACAGATGCAGTGACAAAAGAACTGCTACCATTCCTATTTCGGATAACTAATCATTACCAGCTTCGTCCTTTTAACCTACGACTGAATTAAGAGATTTAAAATTTTGTACTATCGATGACAGTACAGTGTTTTGATGTTTTCAAAATTAATTTGTCAATTGATTAATTTAATCAAATTTTGATTCCATATGAGTACACATACGCGGCACGTCATCGCTCCTCCTATCTCGGGTTGAAGTTCAAAAAATGTATAACTCCAATAAGTATCCTATTGTCAAAATAATATTTCTTAAATAGGAAAAACTATTTGAGTACGCTTAATTTTGACGATTGAGAGTCTATCACAATTTTTAACGACCTAAGTAATAATTTTGTATGTAATATTCGTTGAATTTGAATAAAAAGTAATAAAATTGTTAACATCCTGAATAATAATAGAAGAAATTATGATACTACATTTTTCTAAAATGAATTATTGCATTATATGAGAGTGCAACTGATCAGAACTAGCTCAGTTTTTATTTGAAAGTCACATCAACAGGGAAAACTAAAATTACCTTAGCTCTTAATTGTATAACTGAGTACGAGTTATTAATTACATTTCGGAATATATCAAATTATCTAACAAATATTGTTTCAATAATAGCCAATAAAATCGCGCTGAGACACAACCGACGGTTGTGGCTGAGGTGTGGTGTGGAGACCC